>PVJA010016244.1:0-43843 GCA_004027025.1 Myocastor coypus | reverse complement strand
TAAACATTAACCTTTCTAAATCCACATTACTTTTTTTTTTTCTTTTCCCCCTTTTTTTCTTTGAAAGTTGACATATTGCATATTGTCCTCACAATCATTCTATAGAGTGCAGTGTGTGGGCATGACCCACCTCCCTATTAATGTTGCATAGAAAAAAGAAAGAAAGAAAGAAAGAAAGAAAAAAACAGGAAAGAATATACTTCTCTTTGGACTAAGAGGAAGCAGATACATATACAATTAAAGGTTTTGCAATTGCAGTGTGCCACCAGTGAGGCTTGTGACGTTGGAGGCTATTGAATCTAAGCCTCAGTGCAGTTTTGTGAAGTGACCAAGACACAGCAGGCAGTAAGGACAGTGTAAATGACCCCAAGGGTGGTGACAGGGACTTTGGCCCCAGGAAAGCTATTAGCTTCATGTTTTAACTACTCAGAACCTCGCCTTCTATAAAACAGAGAAAAGAACAGGTATACAGATATTAGATGAGACAGTAGTGAGCGTTGCATGAGATAATACGTGTGAAGCAGATGTTCAGTGCCTAGAACACAGAAAAGTTGCTAACAGTGGACCCCAGAAGGGCAATGTCACTAAACCAGTTAAAATTAAGGCCCAAACAAAGCCAAGTCAGGCCATGAACCTCCCAGCTCATCTGCCTTTCCACCTCACAGCCTGGCCACGTCCTTGTCAGAAGGTCTTAGCCAGCCCATTCCTAAGTGCACACAAGCGCCTGCCCTCTGTCTTGCTGAAGGAAATGGGGAAGGGGAGAACTTAGAAGGGGAGATGGAATCCACCTTTGAAGATTTTTGAGTCAGCCTCAGTTTTCCAGGGCCTCTCTACCATAGGAGAGGGAGAAACCCTCCGGACTTGGTTTCTACCTTAGGGCTCTCCCACTCTGCCAAACCCAGAGAAAAGACAGCTAGCAAGCAAATGCAAGTTCTGACGGCTGAAATAGGAACACTGGCTGAGTGGACAAAGGCAGAGTGCGCAGGGGTGCGCCCCGGGGCTCAGCGCCAGCTCAGAAGATGCACTTCTCGCTAAGAACGTGGCCGCCACGAGGCTATCGTGCTGATTTTTCCCGGAGGATGAGAAAGAAGTCCAGTTCCACTGGGGCGTTAATGTGGAGGGGCGTGGGGGTGGAGAGGAGGCTCCGGCGGCTACATTCTGTCTTGGCAGGGAGAGGGACAGGGCGTGGGAGTCCTGTCATCAGATCTGCAGGACATCGACCCAGCCCATTACATCAGCAAGCCTTGCATCCCCGGGGAGCCGCTAGGGCAGCCCCACCAGGGGCCGCATGCCCCGCAGCAAGGCGCTGAAGGCCCCTGTCCTGCCCTCTGCAGCTCTCTCTGGACCCTGTGAGAATTGCCACTCCCGCAGCCCACTACAGCTCAGGCACCACCTAGGTATTTAATTTATGTTCATGCATTTAATCCCCACCATATCCCTTCCAAGAATGCAGTCACATCCATATTTTACTGGTGACTTAAGCTGGGCTCAGAGAGGTGAAGTCATCAGCCATAATCGCACAGTGTTTTCTGCAGGGCTGGGAGTTCTACCTCGGTCTCTCCGCAACTACAACTTGGCTTCCGCAGCGACTCGAGTCCCTCTTCACTGGGCTCTTTCCTGCCTGCCTATCTTCGGGATTCTATAACAGCAACAAAAAGCCTTTTAAAAAAAAAAAAAATGCCTGTAAACTTAAGTTCAAATCAAGCTGAATTTTAATTGCTTTTATACAGTTTTCAAAGCACCCCTCCAGCCCCACATAACACAGGCTGTAATCCATGCAGCTGGCCACCATCCCTGATCACCTCACCTCTCAGAAAACTCACCAAGTCACAGCGGAAAGCACAAGGAAGTTAGCCCGCGGGTCTCTTCTCACCACCTCTGTAAACAACCCTGCTAATTCATTTATTCAACAAATGTTTGCCTAGGAAGCACTATGCAGTCAGGCATCTTGCTGGACACTGGAAGGTAGTGAATCAGTAAGACACAGGTTCAAATCTTCCCCTAAGATCCAAAGCTAAACCTGTCTCCAACTCTAGGTTTCTACTCAGATTTCTTTCTTCCCTGCTTGCTATGTAGGGGATTGAATTTAGGGATGCCCTATCACAGAGTTACAACTCCAACTCTTTTTACTTGATTTTGATAAAGAACTCAGTAAGTTGTCCAGGCCAACCTCTAAATTAGATCTTACTGCCTCAGCCCCCAGAGAAGGAGCTGAGATCACACTCAGATGCCACCTACCTGGTTTGGGATTCTCCCTTGGCTCCTGTTCTTGCTTGTCATTCTAGTCATCTGACCAAAGATATCAGTCCCTCGAAGGGGCACTAAGGTCTTGCTGTGTGCTTCCAGCTGCCCCCTCCAAGCAAGGAGTTCTGTGCAGTGACAAGAAATCTGACGAGTAACTACCACCCACTCCATCATCTGAGCCAGTCTGCCTGTTAGGAAGCTCCAGTCCCCATCTAGTATGTATGACCAGCACAGGTTTCTTGATAAGGCTGTTAGATCGCAGACACCAGACTAGATCTTCATGCAGTCATGCTGGCCCAAGATTTTTTGTTTGTTTGTTTGTTTGTTTTTGACTTCTAAGTATTGGTATTGAGCTCAGGACTTTGCTCTTGTCAGGCAGGCGCTTATGGCACCAAGCTATCTCCCCGGCCTCGTGGCCCCAATATTCTTGTCTGAGCCAAGAAATAAGTCTAGATTTCAGCCCAATACCTCCAATTCCACCTCAGCAAGTGACAAGGTGAGGTACAGCTGAGTCCTAGAACAAGTCGCAATTGCCCCTGCTGTTTCTCCGTCTGAAAGCCAGTGCTCTACAAACTTAAACCTTCTTGCATATGTCTGCTATACCCAAGCACATCAACCAAAAAACCCAACTCCTGTCATTGCCTGCTACTGGGAATTTTTAATTTACTTTGTTTACTTTTTACATAATGCTTTTTCAAACTTAAGAACAAATCTTAAAATTATTTTGCCAGAAGACAGATGATAACTATTTTCAAGTCAGCTCTGTCCCAAGCCCATATATGGGCATCAATGTAATTGCCTGCCATAGGGAAGACCTTGTCTTTTTTTTGTAAGTTACAACTCACACAGATTTAGGTCCCTCAGATTAATTTAGCAATGGAAAAATGTGAAGTTTTAATAAAAACTCTACTTGACAACAGTTGTTGGGATTGTAGCCAAGCAAGAAAGAGGAGTATGGAGTGGTTTAGGTATGGTCTAAAAGTTTATCGTGATTTAATATTTGATACGAAGGGTGGTGCTATTGGGAAGATAGAGAACATTTGGGAGGAAGGGCCTAGGCACAGATCCCCTGCCCTGGAAAGGGACTGTGGGGCTTGGTATCTCTCTGCTCCTGGTTTGAGACAGAGTCATGTGTTCATCCACATGCACTTCCTTCTTGCCTCCCGAGCCACCCAACCCCATTGCTAGCAGCTTAGAACTGGGCAGATACCAGTGCCATGCCCTGGAACCTCCAGAACCATGAGCTATGTTAACGTCTTCTTCCTAAATGCCCCATGTCAGACACAGTATTCCATTATAATGAAGAAAAACTAATGCAAGCCACAGCTCCGTCAAAGAATCAACAAGACTAAAATATATGAGGTCATTTCATGTGCACAAGGGTATGTGTTACATCCATACTTAAGGAAGTTCCGCTTACCTGCTCCTCTGCTAAAGGGACACATCTTTCAAAAAGTGTTTGTTTTTGTTTTGTTTTCATTTGCCTAGGAAATCCACAAAGATTTTGGAACTACTGCACTACCCAGGGCTCCCATCTGGAGAGAATTGTTGTGTGGCCAAAAGAATCTGTGAAAGCAGCCTCCTGGCTGGGCACTAGCACTGCCCACCACAGGGCAGACTCGGCCAAGGACCATCGTCTGGCGGCTACCAATAACCAATCCATAATCAGGCGCGAGCCCATTCAAAACAACACAAGGGAGATTTGTTTTCCAAGAGTGAAGGAAACAAACTAGAAGACAATTCTCTGAAGACTGAATATTCACAACCAGCAAATGCCAGCTGGAAATTTATATGCCATGAGTGTAAAAGCAGTGAAATTCGATAATCTCAAAGCCACAGATTTGTAACTTGCACTTATGTAAATATTTATGGATTCTTTGGGGGAAAAAATCAATCCTCTCAGCCTTGCTCTTTAGTACATGCTTCAGAGGGAACATTTTTTTTTCTTCTTCTCATGAGGAGGATGTAAACTCTCTAGCTAGTGCTTAGAAAAATTAAGTCAGCCGCCTGCCTGGGAATGATCTAAAATCCATTTGTGCTTTCACTCTAACAGATTATATGGCATTCTCTGCCCCAACCCCAGTGAGGACACAGGCAAATGGGAAGGGACCCTCTGTGGTCTGGCCTCAGGAAGACTGGGGGATAAAGTTGACTGGGTCAGTAGCACTTCTGCATAAGAAGTATAAAATGAAGGTATCAGCCCATCCAGGTATCCGTCCATCCTCCATCATTACGGAGGAGTGATATGCCTATGGTCCTCTACCAGTAATGGCTCTAGCACCCGCAGGCCTTTTGTCCATTAGCCAGAGCCCAGACGGTAGGTAGCCGACCAGTGATCCCCTTCCTGCTAATCAGGCTCTCTTCACACTCTGCCCCCAAATACCTTGCTAAAACTTTGGTTGTACTGCTTCACCTTGCTCTCGATGCCCAGATGATGAAGCACAGAAGTCCCAAAGCACACTATAGGCACCTTAGCAGGACTGTGCAGGCACTCCAGTGACCAGGGCCATCTTCTGCTCCCCTCCAGACTCAGAGGGGCAGCGCCCTGCATATCTGGGACCCTGTGTCTCTGGCCTCTACCTGAGAATACCACACATGTCTAGCATTTTATTTACAAATGACATTTTTCTTTCACTATTCAATGGTGCCCTTTCTCCCTTGGATTTATTAAAATCTTGTTCCTCTTCAAGACTTAGTTCAAATACCACCATAAGGGCATTTTTGACCCCCTCTTCCCACTCATTTCCACTCCCAAATCATGGTGCCCAGCTCTTGAGTGCCTGGCTCTGTTAGGCAGAAGCGCTCTCACCTTGCCCAGCTCACAGTGCCTGGACGTCAGCCCCAAGGGTTCCACACTCAGTGTGTCAAAATGTGCCTGCTGGTGAGCAAAAGCATTCAGGGCCCCAAGAGTGAGCGTATGGCTGAGGACTTGGAGCAGGCTCATAAGCAACCTCACCCTCATCTTGTTTCTTTAGTAAATGCTACACAAAAGACTTCTCAGTATTTAACTGAAAGAGCTGGAGTTGGTCATGGTGCTGTCTTAATGCACTGCAGGGAGGTAGTTAGATCCCACTCTACGGTCACCAGGGAAGAACTGTTCGAGGAAAATGAGGTGGTGTGCTGAGGCCACTGTAAGGTCATCGCATCAGTAACCACAGGGAAGTGGGGATCATTACCTCCTTCCCTCCACAGCCCACCAGCACTACCCCCGAGTTGAAACACTCTTTGTTACATAATAGGCTGCATGCTTCAAGTGACAACAGGTATGTACAGGTGGCACGACAACTCATTCATATTTCAAACACCGTCTGCATACAATATGCCAATCCTTTAAAAAGGAATCATATGTGTCAGGTAGTATGCCTAAAAAATACTCTCCTGGTGGGATCTGCAGCCCTGCCACAGGGACAGCCTGAGGCCTACTCCTGCCTTCATGACCCACAGGAGAAGGCAGAGCCATAGCGAGAACCATCATGACATAAGCTGGTCCACGGATGTTGCAGGGTGACACAGGGGACAACTTAGGCTACATGAAAAAAGGGCAGAGAAGTCCTGGGAGACACACTGAGCAATGCTGGCGCAGAGCAGAGCAGGGTAGGGGGTGGCTGCCTCCTGATGGCACAAGTGCCCCTGGAGTCCACATCCAAGCCAGGCTAACACAAAGTAACCACCCCAACTACAACTACCACAGCCTTGTATCAGAACAACCATCAGAGCCTCAGGGGCTGAGGGCTATACTGAAATGGCCCTGTTATTTCAAACACTATCCTTGGCCTCGTTTTTTCATCCTGTCTCAATATATCATCTCCCATCATCGCAAGAAGAAAACAATACAAAACATTTTAGGAGAAAAGCCACATTCACATAACCCTTATTATAGCACATTATTAAAAGTGCTCTGTTTTCTTAGTAGTTATTGTTCTGTTTTCTTTATTGTTTATTTGTCTCACCCCAGCCTGCCCTGATCTATTCTGTCTTTCTCTGTGGAGCTCTCGGTGCCAGAAGGCGGAGCTCTTTGCCCGGCACCCTCTGGGATTCTTTTCTCACGGGCCTCCACGGTTTAGTCAGTGACAGGGACGACAGGAGTTGCGTAAGTGAGAAGACAAAGCCAGGGATGTTCCCTCCAAACCCCTTCTGCTCCCCACTTGGCCCTCATGAGATTCTGGAGCCACCATTACTATCTCTGCTCCTGCAGACCTGAGCTGCTAGGAGCTCCTAGCTGTCAATCATCACTAGGACCCTCCTCATCCTTCCTTGATTGGTCCCGGAACCCTTCCTTCATCTTTATTTAAGTCTTTTTGATTAAACTCTTTTTACTGTGTTGCCTCCTATCAGGATTCTAATGTTTATAAATAGTTGTCTCTCACTATCTGCCAGGGATTAATTCCAGGACTGTCCACAGATACCAAAATCCAAAGATCTTCAAGTTTCTTAAATAAAATGAAACCCTTAGTTACATACAACTTACTCACGCCCTTCCATAAACTTGAAACCATCTCTGAATTGCTTATACAATCTAATATAATGTAATTGCTATCCAAATAGCTATTATACTGTAGCATTTAGGGAGTGATCTTAAGAAAAAAGTCTGTACATGTTCAGTACAGACTCAATTTCTTCCTACGTATTTTTCAATTCTCAGTGGGTTGAGTCTGCAAGGCGGAACCTGTGGATGCAAAGAGCCAATTAAATACATAGTTTTATTTGAAATACATTTTTTGCTTTATTATATTACATTGAGGGTTTTTTAAATGATGTGTGGAGGGAAGTCTGTAAAGTTCATTACAGAGGTGTAACTGTACATTATAAAATATTTGACATAGAGAAGCCTCCCTTGAATCTGCTGAGGCTGGAGAGGACAAAGGCATAGTGCTGGGAAATGTGGCGTTAACTGGCTACAGGCGAAGAGCTGGGATCCTCTAGTGATAGTGGCACGCGAATAGGAAGAATGGCAGTCCAAGATGGGCTGGGAGATTCAGAAGTGCCCAGCAGAAGATGCGGAAAGCATGGAACTGAGGCAAGGATCTATTTCCGGTGCCACAAGGAGCTGGCAGTTAACAGCAGAGTAGTGATGCCTTTATAACACTTGAGAGATTTTCAGTGCATAGAATACAGTCCATAGAACTTAAAGATGCATTATCTTTTTTGGGAAACCCTATGGAACTTATTTAAGAATGTGAGTACCAGCATCCTTAACAAATCTGTCAGCTACTTCTCCAGTTAGCCAATTGAACTGCACTGGGAATAAACCCTTACTTATATACAAGTTTTCAGAATCCAGCAGTGGAAAGGCCAGGCCATCAGCACTCACTAGAAAGTGGTACTGACCTAAGGATGCCCTTATAAAACAGTTTTACTTCTGTACACACAAAACACTAAGCAACTTTGTGTCTCATGTCATTGTATATCCCCAACATATGTGAATGCATACACATGCCTGTGAACACACCCACACATACCATACATCCTCTAGATAGATTCAGATCACAGTTTTTAAGCTACAGATCCACAATCCAGGTTTACCCAGGATTAATTTTCCAAGAAAGAACAAGTACCATACCCATACCTACACCCACGCGCTAGCAAATGGACAAATGCCACCCCAGAGAAGTGGTTAGAATCCAGATCAACTGCAAAAGACTAAGATAACCTAGACTTTCATGTCTAAGACACAGAAAAACCTACAGCTGGTGAAAATTCAGGTCTGAGAATGTTAGATGCCAGCTACACTATACAGTAGCCATAATCAAATAATGTGATTATAACAAGGCCTGGTGGCACACGCCTATAATCCTTAGGAGGTTGAGGCAGGAGGATCTGAGTGAGTTTGAGACCAGCCTGGGCTACGAAAGTAAGCACAAGGCCAGCCTGAACTGCACAGTAAGACCCTGTCTCAAAAAGACAAAATAATAATGATAATAATAATAATATTAATGTGATTATAATGAATGCACAAATTAAAGGAGTTTTCCTTCAAGAGAGACTACTGTTAATCAAGACCCCTTCTGCCTAATTACAGTTCATGTCTTCTCTTATGCAGCCACACCTTCTTCAAAGATCCCTAGAACATCTGTCAGGTCATAGCTAATATATCTTCAGAGTGCTTCAGAAAAATTTGTAGCACTTTATGCTCAGATCACACTGAATAGCTCAGATCACCCTGAATACAGGCACAGAGCTTAGTACTCCCTAAGTACCTGAGATTTCTTACAGACCTGCAAAAGTTGGCCACATGGTCCCACAGAGGAGGATCCTCTGCCTCAAGTTTCCAAAACCATAGGGCTGTGCCTTTACTTCATAATCAGTGATCTCCAACTACCATTCAAGAAGGCATTAACTGGGGAGCATATATGTGATGGCCCATTTTTTACATTTCATCAAGTCTTGAAACATGTCTATAGAACTGGTGTTTATTTCCTGCTACCCTATGTTTCTCCTTGCTGGTCCAAGACTCACAAATGAACAGAGAGAAACATAAGAAAATCTGTGACAAGGGAGAGTATCTAGCCAAGTGGGTCTGGCTTCTGTAGCAACCCATTATCTGAGGAAAATTATGGCTTAACATCAGCCATTTGAGTTGCATCAAATGCCCTTTTCTAAATCTATGTTGGACATTTCCTAATTGCTTATTATCTCCAGCAGGAGAAACTACAAGCTTGGTAAATTATCCACTTCAATATTTTTCCTGATAGACAAATCAAGTATGAAAATGGCAGTTTAGAATAGCAGGCATCACGCTTTCAAGCTAGACTCATTTTTAAGATTTTCTAGGCCCTTCCTTTGGTAGTTGTTCCAGCAATGTATTATGCAAAGTTCTTAGACACCCTCTAATTGATTGTTAACCCCAACTAGGCATATTATAAATGGGTTTTTATTATTTTGATCCAATAAAAAGCATCAAATCACTATTATTAATCACAAGATCCATCAAACAACCACTATGTATTAATCTGACATTCCCCTTTGTGAAAAGACCAAAACTAAATAAAGGAAAGCAAAGTAAAAACTCATCAGTAATATCAGTTAATTCTCCAAAATCACAGCCTAACTCATTATTGCAGGGAACAACATGATTGCATTCCCAGGGTCCAATGATCTGATCTCCTCACTGCGCAGCTCATCTCACAAGCCACGTTTTTCAATTTGGGCCAATCTCTAGAGTAAGGAAGCAGCAATGCTTGACAGTTTGTTAAGGGTGACAGGGACAAAAATTAAAGAATTGGGAAGGAAGTTAGAGGAAAGCTGATGGGACTTTCTTGAGAGAAACTGACAACTTATTAACCTGAGTCAGGATCAAATGCTTTTAAAGCAATAGGTGAAGTTTTTAAAAAAGTTATTCAATGAACAGTGATGTTAGGAATATTGCTGTAAGGAAGACCCTCAAGTTAGAGTACTGGGTTTCCTCGGAAAGGACTCTACTACAGTATCTGGCAGATAGAGGCAAATAGTGCAGAGTCATGGCATAGAGTTCACCAAAAGCACAGAAAACACACCTGTGGCTTCTTGACAGAATGTGAAAGCAAAGCACCTTGACAATGTGACAGTAACTGTGGAGCTGTTAGAAGAGGAATATGGTTACGGGGAACAGAGTAAAGGAAGGGAGCTAAGATGGCTGATAGAGATACTACAGTTGGAAAGTGTCTTAGTCTGCTTTGTATTGCTATAATAAAATGCCCAAGGCTAGGCAGTTTATAAATTAAAGGTTTATGGTGTCCCAATTCTAGATATTCAAACATGGTCCAAGAGTAAGCTCTCCAGTGCCAAAATGGGCAATTTGGAGCCCAGAGAATCAAGAGACTCGGTGTCTTATCACTGCCAAATAACTCTGAGGTATCCAACACTAAATTAATCAGATGTAGAAAAAGATGGAAGCAATAACATGTGAAGCCATATGTACACCACCAAAAAGGTTCTCTCCCCCAGGAAGTAATTTCTTATTGTTTCTTATCTATCTACCAAAGAAAGAGTTCTCTAGTAGATTCCAATTTTTATAAATTTCTGCTCTAAGCCACAGGAGGAGTCCAAGGGAAAGAAGAAAAGCCAGAGGCAAATCTGAGAGGGCCTCTTACTGTGGGATGGTCACATAACTGAAGGAGTTTTACAAATGTCCCGTAAATAAAAGATCCTGAGACACTATACTGTTTGTCTTGTTCTCTTAGCTGTGTGCCTCTCCTTCTAAATACAAAAAAAAAAAAAAAGCCTTCCAGTCTCCTTCCCAAAGAAGTTCGTGTGTGGGATCCATGTGCCAGTGACAGGAAGAAAGAATGTGTGCTGGCATTGCCTTCTCCCTCCCAACATGGCCAGCCTCGTGGAAGGGAGCTCCACTGGGGCAGAGGGCCACCTCAAGGAGAATCATGCCTGTGATGCTGAATGAATTGGTCCAAATTGCTTCTTTTAGATTTGTCACACCTAAAATAACAAACGTATATGAAGAATGGCTTCAGACTTGAACTCCCTTCGGAAAACTTTATCTTTGTTTCTTGGCATCGGTCTGTACAAAACACACCACCATGACCTGTCAGATGTGAACTGGAAAGCTAGTCAGGGAAGCATTATGGAAAAGGAAGTTAGTTGCTGAGCACTTAGGATGCATCACATTTTAAAAAGTCAGATACCAGGGGCTGGGGGTTTACACAGTGGCGTAAGCACCCGCCCAGCAAGCACAACATCCCAAGTCTGAAACCCAGTGCTGCCTTAAAAAAGGAGAAAGAAAGAAAAAAAGAAGAAAGAAAGGGAGGGAGGGAGAAAGGGAGGGAGGGAGGGAGGAAGGAAGAGAGAGAGAGAGAGAGAGAGAGAGAGATCTGTTCAGGTCACATGTCCATTTCAGGTCCTCCAGGTAGATAGCTTAATGAACTAAAGCACCAGAGCTGGGTAGAGGCAGAGCCCAGCTGCTAGGTTCAATCCCTGGCATGTCATGCCAGCCCCGACCCCGGAGCGCGTTGAGACAGGACTGAGACTGGGCATGGTGGCACGCTTCTATAATCCCAGTGCTTGGGAGGCTGAAAACAGGAAAATGACATGTCTGGTCTGTGTAGTGAGACCCTGCAGACCCTGTCCTAGATAGATAGATAGATAGATAGATAGATAGATAGATAGATAGATAGATAGATAGATAGATAGAGTCATCCCTCTGTACCCACAAGACATTTGATTCTAGGGCCTCATCCCCATCCTATAAGTACCAAAATCTGTAAATACTCAGGTCATTTATATAAACTAGCATAGAGTTTGTATCTAACTTATATGCCTCCTGCCACAAATACCTAATACAATCATATGCCATGTAAGTGTATTGCTTAGAGAACAATGACAAAAAAAACGTCTTATATGTTCAGGACTGATGCACTCTTTTTTTCTAATCCATCATTCATTGCCACAGACAGAGGGCCAACTGTGTGCACTAGCCCTCCACTTTCACTACGGTAACAACCATTCTAACATTCATGCAGTGCCTTATGCTACATGCAGTACCCCACCTAGTTCTTACAGAACTAATCCTATGATGTTGGTGATTTCTCCATTTTACTTTATGGACAAGAGGTCAGTAACAACACCCGTGAAGTCAGTCATGGGGCTAGTTAACCCAGATGGACAGATCCCACTGCTGCCTGGGGAGAGTAAAAACCAGTCCTTTATGTCAAGAGGAGAGGAACTTACACACAGTATATAGCATGTAGCATGCACTCACTAAATGACTCTGATTAGCCCCGGCAGAGTCAGCACGAAGTGAGCGCAGTCACTGCTGGAGTTGTTTGTTTGACTGATTTTGCTCTGCATTACTGGGGGCTAAGTAGGAGATGGGAAGGTGTTTCCATACTATATCCCCAGCCCTTTTTGGCCTTTATCTTGTGACAGGGTCTTGTTAAGTTGTCCAGGCTAGTGTTGAATTTACAATCCTTCTACCTTAGCTTCGTGAGTAGCTGGGATTACAAGTGCCAGTGTGCTCTGTGCAACTGCTGTTTTATAAAGATGAGACGTCACCCAGCTATTAAAAGGCAGAGCCAGGACAGAAACCCAAAACAGTCCAGTTATTCCATGCTCTGTGCTCACAGAGAGAAGGGTGATGAAGACTTCACACCCTTGCCTACGAGGAACATTTGGTTCATATTTTCACTGTGTCGTATTTTGGAAGCTGCCAACAGCCACATCCTCCTGCCAAGTTAGCCCCAAAAGCTCCAGTCCGCATAGGGTTTTCTGGTGCTGAGTGGGAATTGGGAGAGAGGATCTGAAACAAGCAGGCAGAGGAAAAACAACAAGGAAACTGTGGGCAGAACCATCCGAAGGATCAAAGTGAGAGGGAAAGATGACTGGCCCAGAGTGTCCTTTGGAACCAACTAGATCTGTGTGTATCCTGTACAGTTCACCCCAGGAAAGGTGCCCTGGTTGCTCCAGGGGCTGCCGGCAGGGGAGAGAAACAGCACAACATGATTATGGAAGTGACATTGCACACATCCCGTGTTGGCTTTCTGTTCAGTTCTCTTTGGTGAAGTTGCTTTGCCACTGCCACCAGCAGACCTCGTGTATGCTCAACAAAGCAACAGTCATTCTGTCATTTTCTTAAGTACATTGGGCAACACTGGTTCCTGAGGCTCCTTTTCATTATCAAATGCAACAGGCTGCAAAGGTGTTTTGTTTGACTTTGCAGTACTGGGGATTGAATCCAGGGCCTAACACACACTAAGCAAGTGCTCTGTCATTGAGCTGTATCTCCAAGCCTAATGATTCTTATTTTCTTTCTCTGCTCAACTTGGCTATTAAGAAGCATAAGGAAATTTCTTCTTTCTGCAACCTGGCCTGTAAGCCACTAAGAGCCTATCTGAGGACAGATTGCAAGACAAATGGCAGGGGATTACCCAGAATCATCTATTCTGTAAGCAGCCAGGTCCATCTCAGAGTGTATCCATAAATTTTCTTGTGTAGCATTAAAGAGTAGAAAGGTTTCCTTTACAGTTACAGATGCGACAGGGAGGCACCATGTTCCCACTCTGTGGTGGTTTGGGAGTGACAGAGTTCTCTCTAACATTCTTTCCCTCAAATTCTTTACTAATTAGATTTTCTCTGGCATCAAGGAGAGAAGAAATAATCGAGACAATATCTTTAGGTGTTGGGTGGTGGCAGTGGAGAGCAGGCACAGGAGACCTCGTTTTTTGAAGAGAAGTTTCTGGCCATATTGGTGCCAAGACCTTTTGCTTCTCCCCAGATTCCATCTTTGTAATCACCTAATATTTCATGACAGACTGATTCAGGCACATGGAAAAGGGAATCCCACAAGCTAACATGAACGTTACCAAAATCTTCACAAACTCATGTGAGGTTACCATTATTCAGACATAAATGACTGTGGAATAAATGATGAAGAGATGTCTTAGTCCCATTCCTTATCACTAAAACTCAGTGTCTTACACCAGCAGCTTGTAGGAGGAGAGGTTAATTTTGGTTCATAAGTATAGTGTGTTGTTAGCCAACTTCATTGGAAAAACAGCACAGCAGAAAGCTCTGAGAGAGGAAGACAGCTCATATCACAGCATTCAGGAAGCAGAGAGAGAAGACAAGTGCCAGCGAGGGAGCTACAGCCTTCCAGGTCACCCCCCAGGACCCTGCCTCTTCCCACAAGGCCCTGCTTTCCAAACAGCACTTTCAGCTCTGAATTCATCCATAGATAAGTGCAACACCACCGTGATCCAATCTCCTTCCTGAAGCCCCATGATCATGGACTGGTGGCTTTGGGGAGACAATACTATACCAAACCACAAGGGGCAATGGGAAAAAATCTGAATTTCCTATAGACACCATATGATTTTCTCATTGCCAAAAACTATTTCCAATAACAAAATCATTCATATTTAATCTACCTTTCAACTCCCTTATTGCCACTGTCTTCTTAGGTATCCTATTGTATATGATTTTGCGACACCACAGTAATTTCTCTCAGCATTTGCCAAATCCACACTCACAGCAAGGGTAAGTGTCTGACAGTGTTTGGGCATATAGGATTAGTTCAAGCTGCAGAGGGACTGTTGATGTCAACAGAGGCACCTGTCCTACAGAGTTCTTACTATTTTTAAAGTACAGATGAATCACTATTTTATATAAGTACTTACTGGGTGAGGAGGCAAGAAGAAGCAGTAGGTGAGGAGATAAAGGGTTGTGGGGTAGGTTGGTGGCTCAGAGCTTATGTTGACTCTCCTCAATGTTTGGCTATGTGACCTTAACACACATTTGTGTTCAGTAAGTATTTCTGAAATGAATGAATTACTTTACCTCTCTCCAGCCATTCTTAGTAAAATGGAGATAGTGACCTTTGGAAGACACTCTACCTTGGGTCTGTAATTACTTTATATGCCTTAGAAGCAGATACACTAGAGGTCTCTGTTCTGGAATCTTTTCAAACAAGTTTGTGTAGCGAGATGTTTTAAAGGATAGATGTAGGACAGACTTCTTAAAGGGTAGATTTGCTTACTTCCCACTAAAATAAAGATAATGTCTCCCTCTGGGGCAAAAGTCAGGCAAGATTATTTATGACAACATTGGAAGAATTCTTTGATTGTAATGCATCATTTCATGCTCAGAATTCACCTGGACCACTCCACACCATCCTCGGAGAACAGAGAACAAGTGAACTGATGCAAGTGTGAAGCTAATGCTCTTTGTTGGCTGTGAGTAACACAGAACTTTGCCTCTGACCCAAGACTCTCCATCTTCTGCCACAATCCACAAAACTCATGGTAGAGTCAAATCTCAGCTCTTTGCAATGCTTGATAATAACAGTCTATCTCAGAATGAAAAGTAACCTAGATAAAGCATATAAAAAATTTTGCAATGTCTGATCCAAACTAGACATTCAGTTAAAATTACCTTCTATTAGCTTCTTGTGTAATGAATGACCTTTTAATCTTTAGGTATTCAGACAGCATTTATCTATAAACACATTTACTCTAATTTATCAACAAGAAATACGATTTTTAAAATGCGACTGAGCTTAGTGGCATGGAAGGACTCAACTAAGAATGAAACTGACCTGAGAAATTTCTGATGTCAATGACATTACAGGAGCCATATGATCCACAATGTACCTGCTCAAAGTCTATAAGGCTCCTCATTCTTTTCCAGGTCATTCCATATATACACTATAAGGTTGGGGTCAAACTACACAGGGTTTTCATCTCCAAACTGTATAACTATCTCAGTGGCATAAATACCTGCTCAGGAAGTGCAAAGTTCTGAGTTTGATCTCCACCACCACCAAAATATCCATTAACACTTTACCTGTTACACTGAGTATTAAACAAGATAGTAACTTGGAAAGAGTCTAACACAATGCCTTGTATATGACATTTATCAAATAACAAGTATTATTTTAGTCAAAGAAGAACAATATTGGGAGAAACAGAGTTATGATAAAATGCATATTTTCAAAAGTACCTTCACATGAGCTCTTCAATTCTCTCAATGATTGTGGGGATACACAGAAAAAATGTGAGCTCAGCTTCACAGATGGGATACCCAAGGTAAGGGAGCTTAAGGGACTTTCCCAAGTTCAAACACCTAGCAAGTGGTAGACATTGTATTTTTAAAGCTTCTTGCCATGAGGACAGCTCCAGAGACTATGAAACGGTAAGGGTCTAGGTCTCTCTGCTTTTGAGTACCAGTTCACATATGACCAGGAGATAGTGAATGCATTTGGTTCCACTCACCAGCCTTCTGGGTTTACAGCTTTCACCCAAATGCAAACTCTTCTGGCTGTACGTGTGTGTGTGTGTGTGTGTGTGTGTGTGCGCGCACACACGCGCGTTTAACTATTGCCAAAAGTAGATGGCTTTCTATTTTTAAAAAGAAAGGGGAAAAAAGCACTTTGAAAGGGATTTAAATCAAGCTCTAAAGTTTTCTTGGACATCAAATAACTCTTAGAGAACAACATTTTGATGAGTTAAGTATAAATGAATCAAAAACATATGGGCTAAACTTCCCTTGAAATACACAAGGGTTGAAAAATTGAGGGGAAATGCATTGATAAAATGCACTTGGGATTTTATTGAAACCAAAACATTTACAAAGCCATTACCTATCCCGATGCACCCAGCCTCAGTGTGCTATCTTCTGCCGGCCATAGCCAGTCTTCGTGGGCCTCCCGCATAACAGGCGGCCAAATAGTCTATTCTTTGCCAAAGAAAACACTAGACTCCAAGCCACCCCACAGCAGTTTGGATCCTGTCTTGCATACAGTTGATGAAACACCTTCAGCCCAAATAGTGTGAACTCCAATTCTCTTGAATTTTAAGAATCAGCCTTGATCAAATGTCTCCGTGTGCCCGTCATACTGAAGGTTTAATATCCAACATCTGCCTAAATGGTTTTGTAAGTGGCTATTAAATAAAGCTTCTAGTTTGCGATCCTACAGCTAGTAACCTACTTTCCAGCTTGTAAAATTAGCTAAAGATGAATTTAAAAGCTGGAGCATAGGCTGGCGTAAGATAATAGGGCTGCTATATAGCACCAACTGAGCACACCCCTGCAGAGGATCCCAGCAAGCTGGCAAGGAGCATGTGACATTAACTGAAGCCCTTAATTTAAGGAAACGGAATCAACCAACTAGCAATTAACAAATTATTCTTAAACAGGCCTCGCTTAAAAATTAAGTTGAATTACCATTTTTTCTATAACTCGTCAGGAAAACGCTGACTGGTACTTAAAGTAAACACAACTTAAGCAGATGGTGAGCTCTCGCAGAGCATGAAACCTATACTTAAATAAATCAGCATTGTTAGGCTGGAGTGCTCCATGGATACTCAGCAGAATTCATGGGCATCTCTGCAAGATTTGACAATGATTTACTGTCACGTGGAGATGACAACTGAGAGCTCTAAGTTTTCCTGTTGGAATGTTTTCCACCCCTGAGACAGGTAAAGTCGACTGGAAGGAAGTGGTTTTCAACTGATAGCCCAGAAGCATGTTGTAGAAGGAAAGACGATCTGCTCCCACCTGAGTACAGCAAGTGCTTCTGTGCTTGTTCACTCACCCACACGTTTGCCCATTCAAGAAATATACACTAAGCGTTTACCAGGTGGCAAGCATTATGCTAGCTCTGGGCGTACAAAGCTGAATGATATTCAAAATTAATAACAAATCACATAGGCACAGCAGCAAAGAAATCATGATGCAACTTGCTCAGTTCTTTGTTATGGAGATGCTTTAGAAATAAATCACTTTGTGACACCTAAGAAATGAAAAGCTAACTCCACTCAAGGGATTTCAGGAAATCGGTGCCTTTGGAGGGGCCATTCTAGACACAGAGGCTAAGACACAGGTCCTGAAGCTACAGGTGCATTGTTTATTGGGTACATAACCTTGGGAAATCTCTTTAACCTATCTGAACAAGGTTCCAACTCTGCAAATGGGCCTTTAATTAATCACAGCAACTCCTTCGATGTAATGGTAAATGCTAAGTACGTGGTAAGTGCTATTGGCTTAACTGGATATCACAGGAAGAAAGCTTAAGCAGAGAGGGTATTTCAGTTAGCAAAACAGCATGGACAAAGACAGGGGATGATACAAAGTAAAGTCTGCGAGTATGAGAAAAAAATCAGCAGAGTCTATTCATAAAAATATGCACAGAGAGGTAAGGTGTAGATTCTGTCCTATTATGAAAAACCTTGTACATCAAAACAAAAAGGTTAGGTTTATCCTATGAACAGTAGATATCTACCAGTCTGATACAGTTAACTTTGGGTTTTTATTTCATTCAGCTTTTGGTGTCTAGCCTGAGTCAAGAGGATAGGGTGGACAGGAAGCATCAAATGCAGGGCGTGCTTTTATATTTTGGTTTTTTAAAAAAGCAAATCACAGACAACTAGACCTGCCTGTGATAAAGAACAATAAAGCAAATGTTGATATTTTTGGCTGCTTGCTAAGGATACCTGAGGGGGACAGCAAAGCCCAGATGTAACCAGTCCTTCTCCTGTCCTCCGAGTCTTGGTGATATCACTTCTTGCCTGTCTTCCCACCCTACAAAATGTTGCACTTGGATTTCAAAATTCACTGTTGGGAGTATATTTGTAACTGCTCCATGTTATTAGTTTTAATGGTGCTCACAAATCACAGAATGTTAGAGGTAGGAGGGAATTTATGGCAATCGCTAAATCCAGTTGCTCCCCAGTTGGGGGTCTCTAGATTCCTAGGAAGTCTGTGAAAGTAATAAGAGAAATCAATTCTATTTTCAGCATTTCCAAAGGCTTAACATATATTCAAACAGTTTTTATTCACAATAGGAAGCTTCACATGCCAAGTGAAATCCCACTTTTCTTTACCTAGGACTGAAATTATTTTGATGTGGTGTAGTGACATCAGTCATCTCATTTATCACAACTTATCAACAATTATGAATGTCACCAATTTTTTTAAAAATGAGTTAATTAAAATTTACCAAAATGTAAGAAATCCAATGTATCCAAGCATGGTAGTGCATGTTTACAATCCTAGCACTCAGGAGGTTGAGGCAAAGTCACCTCAAATTCAATGCAGATCTGAGCTTTGCTATGAGTCCAAAACCAGGGTGAATTCCATGATGAGACCTTATTTTTAAAAAATAAAGATTTTGACCCAGAGTCCAGGCCTGGTGTGTGAGTGGGACGACCCAGAGCCTGTCCAGTCCTCATTCGACCAAGAACCTAACACTGGCATGTGAGTGAGAGGACCTGGTGCCTGCCAGATCCTCATTAACCCAGAGCCCAGGCCCAGTGTGTTCATTGTGTAACTGTGCAACAGAATGCCCTGCAGAGAGGCTATAGTCAAGACCCACCCAGCTGACTCAGGAGCAGAACATCTTGCCAGAGTGACACAGCAGGTTCACCTCCAAGGGCTGCAGCAGGAAGAAGTGGAATACAGCTGCCAGACCCAAGCCACACCCACCCACTCTACACCTGGAGGAGTTTGAACTTGGTAGACCCAGACCTGGGCTAACATAATAACGGCACCAAAGCTCTACACCAAAAGTTCAAAGACAGGGCTATATAAAATGACAAAGAGTAGGAGTAAAATGCATTCTCAGGCCTCAAGCCCACCCAGAACAAATGCAGGAGACAATAGCATAGGAGAAATTGGAAGTCACACACCTGAAATCTCTGAAATAATAGCATCTGAAGTAAAGAAACAACTGCAGAAAAGGATAGAGGAAAACAGATCAGAAACAATTTCTGAAGTAAAAAAAGAAATGATAGCTATAAAGAAAGACATGCCAAATGCTCCTAAAGAAGACACTAATAAAAAACAGAAGAGAATGGAAAAATGATAGAATCCTTCAATGAGCAATATAGGAAAGAAACAGAATGCATGAAGCAGATTTGAAGTGCTATATAGAAAATTAAAACCTCAATCACAATAGGCAAAACCGTTTCAATGACAGTGAAAATAGGCTTTTAGACCTTGAAAACACCATTGCAGCTAATGAAAAAGTAAGAAAAATTCTATTTACTTATTTATTTATTTATTTATTTATTCATTTATTTATTTATTTATTTTGCCTTTTTGAGATAGGGCCTCACTATGCAGTTCAGGCTGGCCTTGAGCTCACTTTTGTAGCCCAGGTTGGTCTCAAACTTGCACTGATCCTCCTGCCTCAGCCTCCCAAGTGCTGGGATTACAGGCATGCACCACCACGCCCAGCTAGAAAAATTCTCTTAAAAACAACTAGGATGCAGCCAAAAATAATTCAACATCTGCAAGATGATGTAAAGATGAACGTGAGACTGATAGGTATCAATGAGAAAGAAGGAGTCAATACAAATGATTTGAAAATGATATGGAAAGAAATAATAGCAGAAAACTTCCCAAATATGAGGAGACAATCTAACAATCAAGTAACAGAAGCATGTAGAACTCCAAATAATATCAACACAGTTAAAACCACACCCAGACATATGATAATCAAGATCCCAGAAATTCAGCGCAGGAACAGTATACTAAAAGCCGCTAGAGAAAAGACACAGATCACATTTAAAGAAAAACCCATCAAAATAATGGCAGATTTCTCTTTACAAACCATCAAGTCAAGAAGAGAATAGAACAAAGTACTTCATGTCTTGGGAGAAGACAAATTACAACCAAGACTGCTATATTCTGCAAAACTCTTTCAAATTTAATTGGGAAGTGAAATACTCGCGTGACAAAGAACAACTAAACAATTTCATGGTGATAAAACCAACCCTACACAGTTTACTAATATTCCAGAGAGGAATCAAAATGATCACAACTCCATGAAGAATGGGAAAAACCCACCAAATAAGTCTAACAACTGAACCCAGGAGAGAGAGGTATACAACAGCAGTCTTTCAACTATTCTTTTGCATACAGCAGCAAAATATTTCCATCATCATACTCTACAAACGGACCTCTCCTGCACCCTATAGGTCATGATTCTGTCCGTATCTACAGAGTGGATATCAAGGAAATAGCAGTAGCTCAGTCCCACGAGTGACACCTGGCCACCAGTAAGCATCACAGACTCTGCCTATGTCCATGACATACCAGAACTTTGTGCAGTATCCTATCCCTGAACTGTTTAGAAGTGCTGGTCATATAGTTGCCATTCTAGTATTTATGTTATGTTTTATTCTTAGTAATTCCTCACTATATTGAAAACTTTTTCTTAGTTGAGTTGTTTTGAAATATTTAACTTTGAATTAATATCTAATTAATCTTATGAATATTGTTTAATCTTAATTTTTGCTCTAAGATTTATACTGTATCTTTGACTTACAACTTACTTATAAGACATGATATGATATTTTCTCATAATATTAGAAACTTTAAAAAGTATACTTCCATTTTCCATTGACTTTATATTACTTCTTACTTGTCTTTTACACACACACAACAGATCTTTTTTTTTTTTCATCAGTCCTTTAAATTAATTAGTTTCTTACACACTTGCCCTTTTTTTTCTAATGTGGAATAAGATGCTATTTAATTTTGTTCTTCCATAGCTAATTTTTTAAATATATATTTAATGCTTGTTTTTCTTTACAATTAGCTTTGGACAATTTCATTTTTGTGTACTTGGTATGATTTTATTCAAATTTCTTGTGCAAAAGGTTTATTTTTTTGGAAATTGCTATAATTTCAACTAAATTCAGATATTGCAAATCTTTAAATATTTATTGCCTACGCCTTTCTACTTTGAGAATTCTAATTATATGAACGTAAGTTTCTTGATTTTGGCACAGTGTGAACTATTATATGACTGATCTGTAAATGCTTTCTTCATTTTTATTTTATACACTTTTATTGTTATATTCATATGTTTGTAAATTATTTATAATGTGCAATCTGTTATTAATCTCATGCTATGTATTCATTTCAGAAATATTTCTCTTAAATTTACTGTCTACATCTTATATCTTTCACATTGTAATATCTGTCTATAATTTTTAATATGCTATATAATTATTGATTTTCAATAACATTCGTGAGAAGTAAATAAGTAAATAAAATGAGGTCTTTCTAGGTGAAAAGTTGGGTGTCCATGATCTCTGTACCTCCTCAGTGACCCTCCTAAGCACAGCCTCGTAGACAGTAACTCACTGATAGAGTTGCTACCTTGTCCCAAGCCCAGTCAATGCACACTGTGAGTGTATAACACATTCCTCTTTGGTGTAAAGATCTATTCAAAGTAAAAATACGCATCCGTACTGTGGAATTATCCATATGTCAAAGGAAACTCTGAAACATCAGCGATCAAGAAACAAATCAATTAAGCAATATCTACCCACAGAGAAAACTCTATTATATAATGCAAATGTGTCTCTTGGTAGTGATGTTTTTAAGCAGCATTCTTGAGCTTCGTCTCTCACGGGCTCTGTAAACACTCAAGGTACTGCATAAATGATGCATCGCAATGCATCTCAACCACAAATGCTTCCTGAAGAAGAGCTTTTTTGGAGAACTGAAAAGCCTTATGGACAGATGGATGACTTCTGTTTCGTACATTCTTCACCTGAAGCCTGAAAGCTATCATCTTTTAGTCTCATATTTGTCCCTACTGTTCTTGCTATTTCAGAACAGTCTTAAATCTCTAATTCCCCCCTCCAAAAAAAACATACAGAAAATAGTAAAAATATTAACTTCCTTTGAGCCACTGAATTTTTAGACATGGATATCATGACATTGTTCACAGATAACAGGACTGTATCTTTTAATGTTTATGAATAATATGAACACTAAGAATAGCATCAGATATCATTCCATTTAGTTAGATTAATACAGTCCTAACTATGCTTCGACTTTCCCGTTTTGAAGGGAAATGAGCTGTGCTACTACTATACATCTTCAAACTAGTAGTCATTGAAATTAGGCTTTATTTGGTAGGAGGTTTGTAAGATATTTGGTAACAGATTAAACTAGCAGGCATCTAGAAGGTAAAAGAGGGAAGGTAGATGGAACTAGGACTTGAGGACTATTTTGGCTATCCAGAGAGCTTCATTTGAAGAAGAATACAGTGGTCTCCTCTGGCAAGCTTATCAAAACATGTGTACAGCAGAGTAATTGTGGCTATAAGGAAAGGAGGCTCCCAGGACAGAGACCAAGCCTAGCTCACTCTAATATGCAGATGATGTTGGATACAATTTTGAGGCCCTTTGAATTTCAATTCCTTCATCAGAGCCAAGATAACAATACCTACTACTACATAAACAATTAAAGTGCTTAACATATGAGTAGTAGGCGCAAGTTTGTGTATGAATAGAAATTTGAAATCATGAAACCACTTAATGGATACCTGTCTATGTTATTGCAAATTGGGAGAGAGCTTGCTGGTCAGCCAGTGGGGAAAATGTTATGAATAAGAGCAGAGTACTTGGAGGGATATGGCATCAAAATAAAATTATTAGTGTATTTCATCAAACCAAAGGCCTTTAATGCCCATTCCTAAAACTGAGAAGGAGCTGGGGAGGTAGTACATAAGCCAACAGATTGCCTGTCTGGCAAGCACAAGGACCTAGTTTCAATTTCCAGTACCACATGCCTGCCCCAAAACTGGACAAGGTGGCGCATGCCTGTAATCCCAGGGCTGGGGAAACTGAGATAGTAGGACCACTACAAGTCTGAGTGCTGTGTTTCCCCAAGTCCTGTAATATTGGTAATATATGGTAATATGTCCTTAAAAATTACAGTCAAATGCTGAAAAAGACTGGGCTGGTCCCATGTGTGAGAGGCAATGACAAATTCAAATGAAATCTTAGAGAATCTCGGAGACCTTGCTCCACTTTGGGATCCAATCTCAAAGGTAAACATTTGTTTTTTTGCTAGAAAAAAAAAAATGCTGTGGAAATTCAACTGCATTAGGGAAAATGATAATTCCCTCTGAGCACAGGCACAAGACTTAGAATCTTTCTTCTTGGCATAGCTGAAATAATAGAATACAGGACTGAAAAAGATCTAAAGGATTTTGAACTCCTACAATCCACCTTCTTCAGTTATTTTTTTGCACCTCAAAGAAATAATACATCAACAATAAAAACAGGCTCCACTCCATGCACACAGATCAAGGAAAGGGGCGCCCTGGCTGCTGTTTTCTAAAGATCACACAGGGAGGCTAAACATAAGCCAATAGATTGTCTACAGCTAAGGCTGAGGCCTCAGATATGTTGAAGAAATATCAGAAAACGCAGGTAACGAAAGGCCAGATGTACAAATGCACACGACAAACAAGCTGCATACGACATCCCCAGCTTGAATTACAAGGGCAAGAAGCATTGATTTTTCCTGGAGAGGGCATATCAGGTTACAGAGATGCACACATTTAATTTTTATGAGACTGAAAGCTCAGAGAAAGACACACACACACACATGCAAACACAAATACACGTACACACACACATCATTGCCACATTTGTGAAGCCAGTGTCGAACCAATTTAAGACAGAACAAAAGGGAGAACTTGGTGGCATTGTGAAACAGTCTGCAAACATAAGCCATGATGCCACAAGCAAATCTGATACATTCTATATAATTTTTCTTCCCCTGATTAAAGCAACATTAGACCCAAGTCACATCGGCGTCCTCTTGCTTTCTATAAATACACTGATAGGAGATTACTCTCTCTTTTTTGATTTCTACAAGGCATCCATTTTGTTTTTCAGGTAAATCCAAGAGTCACCAGCCTCTCAGCTGTCAGCCTCAGCCCAAGAACGAGAAGCAGCAGAAATGTGGTGTCACCCCAGAGCATCGTCTTCCAACCAAATGTAATTTACAGCTGCGTGTCTGGCTCATCCGTCACACAAGTATTACATGACCCCACCACTTACCCTGAAAATAAATATGTGCTCCTCACTCAGGTAAATGAGATGGATTGAGAAACAAATTGACTGCCACTAAAAACTTGCCTTTTGCTCAGAAAATAAATATTTGTATTTTTTTTTGTCCTAATGAAGATGATTCAGCTGACACTTAAATTTAAGAGGTGGGTTACATGCCCCTCATCCACACAGAGCCAGCCCAGAACTTGGAGGGGGCTAGAGCTGGAAGCATCCGATAACAGTTCTGCTACATCAACTCTCAGCTCTTACTTGCATGCGAAGCCTCTCAGGTTTTGTATGCAATTATGCATACAGAAATAAAGTGGTCACACTGAATGACACTGAAATTTTACTAGGCCACACATAGCTCCTAACTGTCCAGTCCCTCCTAAGAATTGGCTTCCTTTGAGCTCCATGTCAGCCTTGTAAATTTAAAAAGTGTCATTTTCCTGTTTATAGGTTGAGAAGCCAAGCCAGCATGCACTTACTTAATAGTTGTGTCCAAAAACTCACAAGTAGTTGTCAGTTAAGGCACAGGGGAAATAAATCTAGGCAGATTAGGTGAGCATTTCAACAATCCTTCCATCCTTCTGATTTTTGGGGAATTACAATATACTGCCCCTAACATATGCTGTAAAGAAATAAATAAGACATTCATACACTAATTTAACCATCATTTAACCACATCATTCAAGAAAAATAATTACTTAATGCTGAGTATATATATTCTTTTAACTATAATCAAATCAGAGCTACACTGATTTCATAAATTTATGGGATTACAAAAAATCTTAATAAATGATTTCATTTTAAAAGTTAGAACTGTACAATGAAAGCCAGCACTACTGTTGAAAACATGTAATTTGTTAAACTGTTTATGTCCATACAATTTTGCCCCTGAATAGCTAGGTAAGCTGTAACAGTCTGATGTATAATTATTTTCCAGTAAACTAATCACCCAGATTATATCATATTGAAATAAAAGCAAGTCAATATGGACTTAAAACTTAACAGTCTGATATGTTTACTTTTTATTATTGAGTTACATTGACCTTAAAATTTTTAAATCTATGTGTATGTATTTATTTATTGCCATTCTCTCTCCTAGGAACTCTGAAATATTTCTTAATATTGTCAACAAATTTTCAAAATTTCTACAGTCCTAAGAAATTCAGCTAGTGTGTGTGTGTGGGGGGGGGGGTAAAATAAGCATTCCAAAGATGCTATGTAGATAAATAGGCAAAAGAAAACAGAAAAAAAGTCTTTACAAATAACTGCGTCTGAGTGTTGAATGTTGGCATTTCATTAAAATTCTATAAAAGGAATAAAAAAATGAATGAGCTAATCATTCTAATAATTAGTAGTTATATTTTCAGTCTCTAAGAATAATTACTTAGTTGCATACCTTTGAGGTATTGCTATCTCCGTCATAAAGTAAGGCCTCAGGGATGGAGCCGAGAGGAATGCAATTGCCTCTGGCCCCAGGCAGACGCTCAGAGCAGGGTGTTAGAGCTGAGGCCCTGGCCCCCTCCACACACACTCAGCCAGAGCGCTGTATGCCAGGCTGGGGAGGCTCAGGACTTCAACGTGCAAGCAAGGAGCTGCCTGTCTCCTCTGTCAACTGCTCCTCCACACTGTGCTACTAACCCTCTTCAGCCTTCACAGGTGACCCTCTGCAGACAGTGGTTTCCTTGGCAGACTGCCATGGAGAAGTATAGTTGAGTGAAGTGAGAGAAGTCGAAGTCCAGATCTTTTAAAACGTTTATTACAGTAGAAGGAAAAGGGAAATAGAAAAGTAGATCATCAGGATGAAAGCTAAAGTTAACAGAATAGGCAGTGTTCTGAAAGCAACCTGTGTTTACATATCTACAGGTGCATAAATAAGCAGGAATTAAGAATCCAAGGAATATCTTTCGAAGAAGTTTTTATATTAAAAGTATATGGCTAGGGAAAAAAAAAAAAAAGTATATGGCTGGGGCCAGCCCAATAGCTCAGCGGACTAAAAAGCCTGCTTAGGCAAGAGCATGGCAACTGGGATTTGATCCCCAGCATTCTATGCCAACCCCGCCCACGGAGGCACGGAGACTGCGATTGAGACTGAGGATGATGATTTGTGCCTGGACTCCCAGCACTTGAGAGGCTGAAAACAGGAAAAGCACTACGACTCCAACTGACATAGTGAGACCCTGTATACTCTGTAGAGCCTTTCTGAAATACAGAAAAAAAATTATATGGCTATATTTGTGTTTCTAAATTAAAGGTGAATGTCCTAGCTAGGCATGGTTGAACACATGTGTAAGCCCAGCTCTTAGGAGGCTGAAGCAAGAGGACAGCAGATTCAAGCCCAGCCTAGACAACGCAGCAACTGAGCAAGACCTTGTCAAACTAAAATAAATGAACAAACTAACTAACTAACCAGATATTGTTGGATTGTAGCTTGATGAGGAAGCCTTGGGTTCAAGAGTTCAACCTATAATACATCAAAAATAAATAGATAAATAAATACCCATATTCTTCCTATATCAAAAAGATACAAGTAAATCTCCTGAACATAATATTAATACTCAAAGAAAAATGCCCAAAAGGTATAGACAAAATGATAATTCAAATTGTCAGAAAATAAATGGAAATAATGTTTAATATCCATGAGAATCAAATAACAGTGAATGAAAACCATGTTTGCAACAGTACTGACCATTTTTTCTTCTTAAGGACAATCTCCAAATTCTGGCTGGAGGCAAGGGTGACAGGCACTATTGCACAACCTTGTTATCGGAGAGGGAAGAGGTACAAGATGTTTTGAAAACAACTGAGCAAAATATATCAAAAATAAGATGTCAGATGATGAAGAACGTGCAAGACAGTTCATCACAATATTCATCACCAGAGAAAACTCCAAAATAAATTATACATAGAATAATAGGCCAATTCTATGACAAATGGTAGATTATACAGCCATTGAAATCATGCTTTCAAAAAAAAAGAAGAAATGCACCCAGCCAGATAGCTGAGTGGATTAAAGCTCCTGCTTAGGCAGACGCAGGGTTTGATCCCTTGGCATTCTGTGCCATCCCCACCCCTAGGTCTCGCTAAGATGGCAGTTGAGACTGGGCATGATGGCACACGTCTGTAACCCCAAAGCTTGGGAGGCTGAAAACAGGATGATCACTACAAGTCTTATCTGCATAGTGAGACCCTGAAGAGCCTGTACTAAATACATTCTTTAATAAATCACAGCCTTGGAAGATGTTCACAAATGTTAAGTTGAAAATACTCAAAACTTCTAAACTGATCTGATGATGAAAATATGTAATATAACCATTGTTAAATTTAAACAATAAAAATATTAAGTCATGAAAATACTCAAAACTACAACAACTCTATGAAATATTACCATGTGATATGAGCAAAGACACAAGTTCTATGAGAGAGATGTATCAAAATCACCAGCAGTGATTATTTGGGGTCAAATTTTCTTTGGACTTTTTTGTATTTCTACACTATTCTTATATCAGAGAACAGTACACTTCCCAATAAATGTTTAAACAAGAAAGAAAATATCCCTGAGCTTGAGATATAATTACTATTTTTTCACTTTTGATTCCAGCCAGCTGATATTCATCTTGAGCTATAGAGGAACACATAAGCAAGCAGACTGGGGAATAAGGGTAGATTCATTTCAGTGATGGAACTTAGAACATTCTCCTCCCATTTATTCATCCAGGAATGATAGTTGTGCTGTTGTTTCTTTTTAAAGTATTTTGCTCATAAGGTCAGCTTCAGGAGGAAATTTGTAGGAAAGAGCGTTTACCAAGACCACTACCCTGGAATGGTACCTCCTCACTGTAAAGCACCAGGTGACTGCTGTAAATCTCTCAGTCGCCTGCCAGCTTGCAGGAGAGGCCCAGAAAGCAGACAGGCAACAGCTATAAATGACACAACAAAAAAGCTATTGCTGCTTGTTGGAGAAAATATGCACAGAATATGCCAAAAGCCTCCTACACGGGTGTTTTTCTGAATGAAGTTCTTCTAAGTCCAGTCACATGAAACTAATATAATCCTGGGAATCCCTATGATATGAGAACCTCGTTCCAAATACATCTACCACATGGCCTAAGCCACTGGCTGGTCAAAATACACAACACTTCAATTCTTTGTTAGACACATGGTATCATGATAACACCCCATTGTGAAGGTTCAGTGTTTATTCTATCTGTCTCCCAATAGGACTTTTGGCAGTGAGGATTTAGAATTTATTTCAAAAAGAAAAAAGATGTAATGGGTCTTAGCCCATGGCTCAGTGATACAGCGTTTGCAAAGACCTGGGTTCTATATCTACCACAAGAAAAGACAAACAAACAAACAACGCCTGCTTCCCCTCAAAATCCCTGATTAATGCAATCAAAATCACAAAAGAGGGCTGGGGAGATAACTCAGTAGAATAAACACTTGCCTGGAAGGTGTAAGGTCCTAAATTCAATCCCTGGTACCACAAAAAAAAAAAAAAAAAAAAAAAAAAAAAAAAAAAAAAAAAAAAAAAAAAAAAAAAAAAAAAAAAAAAAAAAATCACACACACACAAAAATTGCACCTCAGCCGGACGTGGTGGCTCACGCCTGTAATCCCAGCACTTGGGAGGCTGAGGCAGGAGGATTGGTGCGAGTTTGAGACCAGCCTGGGCTACAAAAGTGAGCTCAGGACCAGCCTCAACTGCATAGCGAGACCCTGTCTCAAAAAGACAAAAAAAAAAAAAAAAAAAAAATTGCACCTCCCCCAAATCCTGCAGTGACTGGTCATTATGTTTAGATTTAAATCTGAACACCCAGTGTAGCTCCATACACATCATCTGACTGAATGCTTGTCTGACTTCAATGTCATCCTGAAGTATTTGTCCCCTGATCACTACACACAAACCACAATGACCTATTTCCTTTTCCAAAACTACTACAAATAGCAAAATCAAGACTCATTCACATAGCACTAGGACTTCTCTATCCTTGGAATGTTTTTCCTCTTAATCTTCAACTATTAATCAGCTTTCTTTCCAGCAGGGCTCAAACAAAAAAAAAAAAAAAAAAGAAGTGAGATGAATGAAACATCAATCTAAGTTTGCAAATTAACACATTTTTAATTTTGCTGTTCTCAGAAAAATATGACAAGTTGCTTACTTCCAATATGTGAATGGCATCTTTTCAGTGCTTCCTTGTTAAGTGGAGAGGTTGTAAATATACAAGCAAAGAGCAATGAATGCTACAAGTGAGTAAATTAATTGAGATTCTTCCCTGCTTACTACTCAAAATCTAAGAACATTTAACCCCTTCTAACTGTTGTGTCATAGGAAACACTGGTGTTGACTTCCCTTACTGATGTCATAACCACAGCACTAAGTCACAGTGGTATTCATAGGGAGGTTGAAGCCCCTTGTGATTCATGTTGCACAATATCCTTGTCTTGACCCGTGAGTCGCTTCTAAGGAACAGTATACAACAAATGGGGTGGAATGTCACACCATTCTTAAAGTTGACTACAAAGAACAATTGAGACTTCCTACCCTTATTTCTCTTTCTTGAAACCCTCACCTTTCGTGGCTGAAATGTCTCAGGCCAATGACCAGTGAGGCTCCCCCTGATGGCTCCCAAAAGCCACACAAGTGAGCTTGGATCACCTGTGGCCTGCAATAGCCATGCCGCTTTGGAGACAGATCTTCCCAAGCTGAGACTTGAGATGATTTACAATCCCAGAAAACATCTGGATTGCTGCATTGTGAGAGGCCTTGATCAGAAGACCAAAGTGAGCTATATCTAGACGTATGGCCCACAGGAGCTCTCAGACAGTAATGGTGTCTGTGGGCATGCAAGAAGTCATTTGTTCCACTGTGTATAACCCACACTATGCACTTGCCTCTTGTCCTTTCATGAGGACTACAGGGACAGAAAGCCTTAGGTAGAAGAGAGTTAGAAGATATTCAGAGTTAGAAATACATATTCAGAACCTATTCCCAAAGGCAATGATGGTTGCATTTGATACACCAATCATAACAACCACACATGTCATTTAACTTTCAAAAATCCAACTGGTGTTTTCACATCTATGTCATTTTTCCCCTCCTAATATCAATAAAATAGGTATTACCATCATCTGCATCTGACAGATGCAAGGATTTCTTAAATTCAAGAAAAGGAATTGTTCCCTCAATGCCTAGTCCCAGGTGAAGCTCTGCAGATGTTCAGTACCCATTTGTTGAGTGGATGCCCCCAAAACAGTGATAGAAAAAAAAAATGAAGCCTTTATCATCAAATTCTCCAACTGCTATTTATTTGTACATCAATTAGTCAAGCAAGCAAGCAACAAACCTGTCTCTCTACATGCATGTGTAAAGCACACATATATTTTCATGGAACCAGTTTATGTGTTTCTCAAAAACTATAAGCACCTTTAAAAGGTATCTTGAACTTTGTAAATGACAGTAAGGACACCATACAGCTGTATTCTGAAAAAGATAGAGGCTCCTTGATCTTTCGTAAGCTAACAACACTTTCTTAGTACATCAAATCTCTTCCCTGGGGTTTAGTTCTTACAATCACATGGGGTGGAGCTGGACACAACAGAACTTTCTAGAATTGCAAAGGAAGTCACCAGCCAGTTCAGATACCCTCATCCCACACAACACTGTACCAACCCCTTTTCAGGCCTGACCTCAATGGCCCTGATAAAGTGGTAAATAGCAAGGGGTCTTGTCAAAGGTCACTGTAACATAACAGACATCATAGTTATGTCCACAGCAATGCAAGAAAGATGTTCATAAGGAAACCTGAAGTGTAACACTTAGATTAGGAAGCATACATAATTCTTAAATTATTTTTCTTTTCAACATATCTCAATCAAGTGATTACTCAATCTTTATTCAAAGTCTAGTCCCATCTTACACAATACTTAATAAGTAAATATCTGTTCACAAAGTCAGGGAAAGACTTTAAATAATTACCAGTTTACATTTTAGTAAGATAAAAAACAGATATGATTATTCTTAGAATTATAGGATTATACATAAAGAACTAATCTATGCAAAATATCATACATGAAATAATACATTCATTAGTGACAGTCATCCATTCATTCACTGAAGGGTCTACAGTGTAACACTAGTAGATGCAGGGAAAATGGTGATGAACAAAATATGTTTGATCCCTGATATTTCAGAATTTAGACCCTAGTGGGGTATGTGAATTTTAAATGTAAGCAAATTAAAAACCACAGAAGAATATAATCTTGACAATTGATAAATGCTCTGAAGGAAAGATACTAAGTCATGTATCTAGGTAGCAGTGGTACATAAATGAGAGAGAATTCATTTAGATTTGAGCGCAGAAGACGCAAGAGTCTCAGCAGGACCACAGATTTAAGGACCTGCATCAAGAAGAGCTTGGGCTTCCAAGAACCTACATCTTGGTTCTTGGGAAACTGAGCAAGAGGTTTGTGTCATTATATGAGGCTGAGATAAGTGGTACCCAAGCCAATAGCTCTAATTCTAACCATATACACAGGCCAAGCCTCTTCCTTAAGCCCCATAGTCCATGTCTCAGTGTCCTCAACATTTCATTATACCTCTGCAGCATCTTCATACCCCAAACTGAACTCCTGATCTCCGCCAAGCCTGTCCACTGCCAACTTCCCCTTCTTTTATGGCCATGACTTTTTTCTCAAAATGATCTACTATCTTCTTACAATGCCGACATAATGGTCTGTGAGTCCCTAGTGACTGGTCATGGTGTCCCTCCCTGTCCCCAGATTGGTTCCTTGCATTTCCTCAAACACATCATCAAAACACCCCAGGGCATTTAAAGTAGCAGCTCTTTGTCCAAAACACTTTCTACAGGTCTTTGTAGGAATTTTGCCCTCCCTATAACAGCCTGCTACATACTCTTGTGCTACCTTATTGGAAAGGCTTTCCTGGACCACTTCCACAGAAGGATGAAAGGCACACTTTATCACTTACTTTGGCTATCTTCTTAGCATTTACCACTCCAATGTGCACTGTCTATTTACCTAGTAGCATAGAGTCTGTCTGTCTCATTTACTACCATCTCCTCAGAGCCTGGAAAAGCTCTAACTAAAGGCAGCCAAAGTGCACCCTTAATCTTGTACTTTATTGGGTTGCCACATGGTCATCTCCAGAAATCCTCTCAGAATAAAAGAGATTGAGTATTGAATATTTGCTGAGATTGAAGCTCTGGAGAGGTATGAAGAAGAGAGAGAAGCCTGGCTAGAAGGACAAGGAGAAGGGCAGGTTCTGTGCTAGGAAGGTCTGTGTTTGGCCCCTGAGTCTCTGAGGCAGGCACCGTGGTAGGTCAGACCGTGTGGAGAAGAGGGAAGGCAGAACTAGAGGCACAAGCAAGGGAGGAAGCTAAAGACCAACTCCACCTCTGTCCTAATGTTGCCTAAACTCAATCTCAGAGGAAGATCTCTTATCCGGCATAAGGAGAAGGAGATGAGCATCTTCAGAACACATATTTTCCTTGCCAAAAGACTGGTCACGTGTTTTTACAATCATTTAAAAACTCCACAGTAAACTAAAATGTCAAACAATAGAGGATGGTGAGAAATTATGGCATAGCAACGCGATGGAACATTATGCATAATCATAGTTTAGGGAAATGCAGCAACATGAAAAATGTCTATGGTATAGTTTTAAGAACTTCAAAATGTGTGAGTGATATGGTTAAGTCCATTCAAAAATTAAAAATTTGCCTCTGGACATGAAATGTAAAATAAAGTTTCAATGATTCCTTGACATGAATGAGAAAGTTGGTGGAAGGACAAAATTCCAAGGGCCTTGCTAAAGTTGGAGTCCAGAAGACTTGGCAATGGCATATATGACACTGAGGGCAAAGGCACTGGCCATGATAGTCATGGACTTCAATCTGGGGAGCTGAAGAACAGTAGCACCTCCACATAGAAATGGGTTGTCAGGAGGAAAACCAGGTTGAGGACTGATTAATGCCTGGGCGCTTGAACGTTAGAACCAGGAGAAGTTCTCCTGGGAGGAAGGTCAGGATGCAGGAAGATGTCAGGAGGAAGATGTGGGCTGGACACATATGGCGTCTTCTGTATGATTCTTAGTTGACTACTCCTGCCACTCAGTCTACACCGTAACTATCAGTCTCTCTCTGCAGCTGACCAGGATACAGGAAGCTCAAGTATGCAAAGAAGTTGTTGGATCAAAACACACTCTGAGGCATGTATTCCAACTGAATTTAACATCTTACATAGTATTATTCCCAAGATATGCTGTATTTTTTAACAGCTTAGGTGATATATAATTCATATACCATATAAATCATCTGTTGAAACTGTTTAATCCATGGGCCTTACACTCTTCACAGATTGGTACAATGGTCAACACAATCAACTTCAGAGCACTCCTTTCTTCTTCTTCATGATGCATGGTCAAAAATAAGGCAAATGCCACTGCTAAGTGACATTCAATGGAAAGCAGGACTCAGTAACACTTTGTCATATGTTCTCATTCACCTTATTCATAAGATCTGGAACTGTGCAACTTCTGACTCCTTCCCAAAGTCAAAAGATAAACATTCTGAATCATTTAAGGATACTGACGAAACCACAACAACACAGTTAAAGACCCTCACAAAAGAGGACTTCCAGAGTTGCTTCAGAAAGCAGCAAGAATGATCAGATGAATGTTTAAAAGCAGTTCAGGGGCCTGGCAGGATGGCTCAGTGGTCTAAAGCACTTGCTTGGGAAAGCTTCGGCGGCTTCAGGGACCTCGGTTCGGTCCCCGGCACCACATGCTGCTCCAGACCTGCCCTCAGGGCAGCCTGAACTGGCCATAAAAATAAATTAATGGACAAACAAAAGTTCTGAAACAAGAAAAAATAATAATAATAAATTAAAAAAATAAATAAAAGCAGTTCGGAGTACTCTTGGGAGTAGTAAAGGCAGTGTGTCTTATGCTGACAAATAGTTTTATTTAAATATTCATTGTGATTCTCAATCACACCTCACACACACACACTCACACACACACATCTGTTTTCTATTTTGCTTATCCACTCATCAGTTGATGGACATAGGGTTGCTTCTTCTTTTTGGCCGCTGGGGGAACCCTGATGTGGAGTTAGATGCACAGTTCTGTGCAGCATATGTTATCATCCCTTTTGAGTGTAGAGTGAGGAGTGAGCCGTTGTCTAAGGCTCATGTTTAACCTCCTAAGGTACTGCCACATTGTTTTCAAAAGTGGGTGCCCCATTTGACAATCCCAACAGTAATATAGGAGACTCCAGTGTTTCCATGTTCTCACCAACACTTATGCCTTTTATTGTGGCCATCCTAGTGAGTATGGATTGGTATCTTACTGTGGTTTGCATTTGCACTACCCTAACATGTAGTGATCTTAAACAACTTTTCATGTACTTTTTGGCCATTTCTTGGAAAACTGCCAAGAAAGATCTGCCTCGGTGTGTGTGTACGTGTGTGTGTGTGTGTGTGTGTGTGTGTGTGTGTGTGTGCTTTGTCAAGATTTGAACTTAGGACCTCCATATGTTAGCTCTTGCTCATTTTAATTGGGTTATTTTACTTTTATTTTGACATGTTTTAAAATGAAGCTTTATGGGAAGGGAGTTACCCTGGATTGAACCCAGGGCCTTCACCCTTCTCTATTTTTTTAAAATTTTGAGAGAGGATACCACTAGATCACCAAGTTGCCCAGGCTAGGATGGAACTTGTGATCCTCCTGTCTCGGTTCTCAGAGAGCTAAGATTACAAACTGGCAGCATAGCACCCAGTTTAAAGTTCAGAATTTCATCTTTCATGTTTTTATTGTGGAGAGCAGTCATAGTATGTAGGCATAATTTGTCTATCAACGATCAGAAAATCAGATGTTTTTCCTCCTCACACTTAAACATCTGCAGTCAATCTCATACATGTTTGTGTTTAGGAGAACTGGTGGTTTTTTTGTCCTTAACCTAAGTATTCGCATATCAAAAAAACAATCACTAGGCCCACCATGATAACAAATTATAGTTGAATTTTATCTTTTATTCCTAGGTAAAAGAAATTGGTGTCACCCTTTTGTCATTGCTTTTTCATATAACCTGGAGACAAGCTGAAGGCCAAACAAAGGACACAGTGGCACACTGCAGTGTGTTTTTATATATTATTATCTTACCATGTTTTGCTGTTGTTGTCTTTAATTTTCAATATGTAAATCCTCCTCTCTGGAAACCTGCTCCAAGTTTTCCTGAGATTCTAGAGTAGGTTTACATTCAGTATGTGATCAAAAGTATACCATCATAAGCCAAACTATTTTCAACCTGCCAGTTCCAATGGGGTTCAGGCCCTCAGTGCTGCTTTCTTAAAGAAGGCGCTTGCTATGAGCTGCATTGTGTCACCCCAAAAAGAAATACTGTTGGAGTCCAAACCGCCTGTGCCTCAGAATGTAACTGTATTTATAAATATAGTATTGTCAGAAGTGACCAAGTTAGGCAAGGCTCTTAGAGTGGACTCTAGTCCCACATGCCTAGTGTCCCTCCAAAAAGAAGAGTTTGGATACAGATGTGCAGAATGAAAAGAAGACACACACAGAAAGAAGGTGGCCAGCTGCAAGCCAGCAGCAAGGCCTGGAACAGAGTCCCCCTTTCAGCCTTCAGAAGGAACAACTTTGTTTTGGATGTCTGTCTTCCGCCTCTAGAGCTGAGAGGATGAATCTCTGTGCACTATTTTATGCCTCTCTCCTAAAGCAGCCCCAGGACACTATGAAGTCCTCTGAGGGCCTGAGCTGTGGGCAGCCTGTGGAGGAATTACCTCTCTCCCCATAGGGATGGCTCTCTGATTGAAATTATTAAAGCCATGTTGCCATGTTGCCATGCAGCCCAGTGAATGAGCTACAGCTTTGAGTTTGTTCATGGGTGCCTGCATGCGATACTGGGGATTTAGAGGGTTTGCACTGAGCTATTTACCAGCCCCTCCCTCCTGTTTTGTTGACAGAGTATAGCTAAATTTCTTAGGTTTACCTCAAACTTGTGACCCTCCTACCTCAGCAGCTGAGTAACTGAGATTGCAGGCATGTACCAACACCCCTGGCTGTACCACACTTCTAGTTATGTTTTCACTCTGAGTTTTTGTTCAAGTACTCCAACAAGAGCCCCTGAGCCAGAGTGTCTCCTTTACTCTACCACCACAAAGAATGACCCTAGCTTCATGACTGGGTCACACTTATCCTGATTCCATCTTAACCTCAAATGAGTAGCCTTTTCTCCCTTCTCCTCCTCCCATAGCTAATCAATCTCTGCTCATACTGATGCTACTTCTGACAAAGTTTATAAATCTGGCACCACTACAGCCCAAACTTTCTCCACTCTTACCCAGAGCACAGCAGCCTATGAACTTTGTTGTCTGCCTCCAGACTAACCTGTCGCCACCACCACTAAACTGAAGATTTGTTTAGTGTCTCTCCTCTGGATAAGACCTGTGAGGTAAAAGATTGTGCCTCATTGTAATCGTAACTCACTAGGACCTGGCTCAAAACACTTGTTGAGAAAGGGTATAGTGAAGGAATGGAGGGAAGAAGAGAGTCCTTAGTACTCTATGCAAACATTTCAGCAGGTACCTCCTCCACCCACTACACAGAGAAGCTTCAATCCAAGCAGGCTCTGATATTTTAACAGGAAGAAATCTCCTTGGTTTAGGTATTATTTCTAACACTTAGTAACACAAAAATTCTAAATTCCATAAGGAGGTAGAGCAGAAGGACAAAGAGCAGCATGAGACAACAGAGAAAAGAGGGAAGAATACCTGAATTCTAGTAATATCTCTGGCAATAACAGTCTTGCCAATGGTGGTTGAACTTGATCTGCTCCAGGTTTGTGTTCAAATACAGAAAAATGAGAATCAAATATATTTTCCCATAAAATACAAAGGAAAACCAAATAATTGGTTTGAAGGCCCTCAAATTACACTTATAATAAATTCATTTTTATAGTACTTCACCAATTTCACAATGATTTCTTTCTTTAACTCTAACCTGTGATTCTCATGGTTTTCCTCTTAGCTTTACTGCTAATATCATTAACTTTTTCTTTGGATCCATGTCTGTGATATTATGCAAAAAAGCGCAGAGGAGGCACAATGGTGAATGTTTAAATGCCCTAAAACAAGCACTACATGTTGTCTGGAGAAAGCAGAGCTTAGACTGAAGCTTCACCCCTTTGTGTTTGCAACAAGAGATGACACTTAGGTAGGTTTTTAAAGGGAGTAGATGTAATACAAGACATGTAATTGATAAGATTACTTTATAACATTCACCTAAAAAGTCAAATGCAGAGGATCTGTCCATGTGCTGAGGGCCTGGATCTCATTGTAATATCCTACACAAGTCCAGCTGAAGATCTAGACCCCCTGGTAATGTCTTCTAGGAGTCTGGCTGCAGGCCTGGAGTGGGCAAGTCTGTAACAAGGGAAGGCCCAAAGGTGAATGGTAGCAGCTAGAAAGTCTGTACTAGTGAGATGAAAGATCTGTGCCAGCAGGCTGAGGGGTCTGCACTGGAGCTAGGAAGCAATGCTCAAGGTAAGGAGCAGGGCTCCCCTGAAAAGAACCACAGCCATCCTCAGTGACAGTAAGGACCTGAGAACCTCAGATGATAACAGCAAAATGCACATCAGGAAAGCCACTGAGACAAGCTTTTCCAGGAGGATTGCCAGCGCACCATCTTCTCTTCCAGTTTTCCTTTTATGCTGTTGGCAACAATCCTCAGGTTGGCCTTCCACACCCAACACCATGCTGACTCAGCTCAGCTGACTCATCTACAAGCTGACTATTAGTTAGCTCACCACAATGTGTACCTCACTCTTGAACCTGTAGAGGTTTTGCTCAAGTCAGACTTGGGTTTGACTATCAAGCCAAGTTAGAAACACCAAGCAGATTTTTTTTCAACTTTCCTGTCCCTGAAAAGTTCAAACTTGGAGCCACTTGACAACCAAGATATCATTCTCTTTGGACTCTGCATATCACGTAAACCCTATGAAGCCTGGTATTTTATACATCAAATGTAGACAGTACCTGTCCTGCAAACTTTCACTGCATTGTCATGCCACACTAATAAGATAGTGTCTGTGGAATTACTTGGAAAAATCCTAAACCAGGTGCAGCAGTTCATGCCTGTAATCCTAGTACTCTGAGAAGCTGAGGCAGGAGAACCACAAGTTACAGCCCCACCTTAGCTGCTTAAAAAGAACCCATCTCAAACTAGAGAGAAGAAGCTGGCTGAGAATGTAGTTCAGTAAGAAGACTCAATATCTTGTGCAGAGAGAGATAAAAATTCCTATAAAATGTAGGGTGTTACCAGTCACCAGTGGTCTACACACAGGTTTTTAAGCAAACAAGTAGTTACACAGAGAAACACAAATGACAATCCAACAATGTTAAAAGTCATTCCCAACTATGCATTGGCCTACATTTAGTAACTCCTCTCCTTCTGTTAGCTTAATACAGTCGCTCACTAGAATCTGTGAGGGATGGGATCCTAGATCTCTGACATGAAAATCCCCCAATGTTAAGTGCCTCACCTAAAACAGCACAGTACTTGCATAAAGCCTGGGAACATCCCATGTGCTTTGCCCTGTCTCTAGATGACTTATAATACCTAATGCTCTGTAAATGCTATGTAAGCAGTTGTTACATTGTTGTTAACTTTCCATTGCTATGAGACAAACAACTCAAAAGGAAGGTTTTATCCTTGCTCAAGATTTCAGAGAAATCATTACACTTTCAACTAGCTCTGGCTCCATCACTTCTGGGCCTCTGTCCCGGCAGAATATCATGGCAGGAGACATGGGGAAGCAAGGTTGCTTACCTCACACAGTATAGAAGCCCAGACAGAAAGTGGCTGGAGTCCCACTATCCCCTTCAAGCCACAACCTGAGTGATGTAACTTCCTCTCTCTAGGTACCACATTCTAAAGATTCCGACCACCTCCCAAGAGCACCATCAGCTGGGTCCCAGGCCGTCAACGTACAAGCTTTAAAGGACATTGGAGATCTAAACCATAATCATATTGACTAAGGAGAAACAATAAGCAAAAGAAAACTACATACATTGACAAGAAGTAAAAAAAGGTATAGTGTCTTTGTGTTCTCAAATACTTTCGACCCACCCAGGCTTGGCTGAATCTCCAGATGCGGACACTAAAATGAAGGAGAGTCATCTGTACCTGTGATGTGTTCACAAACCCAAGGAAGTTGTGCCACAGAAAACTGCCCACGTGGCAAACACGGCAATTTCAGTCCTTGAGGTCCCTGTGATGGTAATGACAGAATGCATCTCAAGAATCACTGAGCTAGCCAGGCGTGGTGGCGCACGCCTGTAATCCCGGCACTTGGGAGGCTGAGGCAGGAGGATCGGTGTGAGTTCAAGACCAACCTGGGCTACAAAAGTGAGCTCAAGGCCATCCTGAGACCTTGAGTGAGCTCAAGGCCATCCTGAGACCTTGTCTCTAAAAGACAAAAAAAAAAAAAAAAAAAAATCACTGAACTGAGAGGCTTTTCACTTTGGATCCAGTCCATGGCTTTTGGACCTGTAAATCTTCTGAAGAATATGTGTTAATCTACATTTTTCTGAAACTGTTTCCTAGCTTTCCCTCTGGTTTTTGTTTGTTTCTTGATTTGTTTTGCTTTACGGTATTAAGGATTGAACCCAGAGCTTTAGCACTGGGCTATACCCACAGCCTTTTTGTTATTTATTTATTTTTATTTATTTTTTTTTTTTATTTTGAGACAAAGTCTTGCTAAAATTCATTCAGTTTTCCAGGCCAGGCTGGAATTTGCCATCTTGGTGCCTCAGCCTCCTGAAGTGCTAAGATCACAGGCTGTGCTCCCATGTCCACCTTATTAAAAGATCCATGAGTCTGAAGTACTTGGTCTCCTTCACATGGCCTTTAGAAACATTGCTGTGACCATTCTGATGATCCCTGACCAGAGGCCAGAGAGGCCACTAATTTCTAAGATACCCCATTTCACTGACGGCTAAGTGTACTTGTTTCAAAATTCATCTTTTCAGAGTCAAAATAGCGCACACAGAAAATCCCACCTCCCACACAGCAAATCTCCTCCCTTTTCCAGTTTTGAGTTTTTTCCTGAAGTTAGAAAATAGTATTCTTTTTGTTTACAGAAAGAGCCCAAGCCCACACCTTTCCAAGTCAAATAGCTCCAATTTCCTTCGCCATTCCACCTAAGAAGTTTTAATTCCCAGACAGTGCCCTGTAAACAACTCTTCACTAGTCAATGTCACTGAAAAATGTGAGTTTATGCTCCCTTACATAACCTGCAAGACTATAATACCTAACTTTCATCATTGATCTGTTGAATATTACTGTACTAAGAAAGACAATAAGGTAAATCCAAGTAGAAATTGTACTTTCAAGTGAAATGATATAGTTTTCTATACAAAGGTCCCATTCAGATCCAAGCCAATCTCTAGAAAAAGAGGTATTCAACATTATGTGCCTAGCGCTCTCTCTCTCTCTCTCTCTCTCTCTCTCTCTCTCTCTCTCTCTCTCCCACACTAATGTCACCTCTCTACATGAGTTCAAAGTGCCAAAGTTCCTTCAGATTTTTTATCTTCTCATTAATAAACTAAAGCTACTACAAGAAACAAATAGTCTATATTCTGTTTCCCCACCTGGAGAATTGATACAAACAAACTGTATTCCTCTTTTTTATAAATTTGATAAAATATACATAGCATCAAATTTACCATCTTTACCATTTTAAGTATACATTTCATCAAACACATTCACAGTGTGTGACCAAAAATCTTTTTTTAATTTTATTTTATTTATTTTTTTCTTGTTTCAGAACTTTTATTTGTTTGTTTATTTATTTTTATGTCCAGCTCAGCCTGCCCTGAGGGCAGGGCTGGTGCAGCATGTGGTGCCGGGGATTGAACCGAGGTCCCTGAAGCCGCCGAAGCTTTCCCAAGCAGGTGCTTTTAGACTACTGAGCCATCCTGCCAGGCCCCCCAAAAATCTTAAAATCTTCTCTTTTTTTTAATAAAAGCATTAAGTAACTAAAACTATGTGAAAAGAATATAAGAATCCCTGGAGTTCCTAAAATACATACTCAACATTAAATAAATATAAGCCATCCACATAATTCACTATCATGTCCTTCCTTTAAAGATACAAATTTTTATGCTTTCAAAAATTTTCATCCCAGAAAGAATAACGAACCTTGGGTTAAGGGGATAACTTGTCTTAAGAATATCCCTTCAAAAGATCATGCCAAGTATTTATGTGTAATTTTTTAAAACTTTATTTACTTATGTTATGGCCAGCTCAGCCAGCCCTGAGGGTGGGGCTGGCACAGCATGTGGTGCAGGGCACCGAACCATAGTCCCCGCTGTTGCCTAAGCTTGCCTAAGCAAGTGCTTTAGACCTCTGAGCTATCTCACTGGCCCCCTTTATGTGTAATATTTTTTCCTCCTGATTTTTTGTGTTTCTGAAGCACATGAAAAAAAAATTAATAATAATTTTACTTCTTTGCCAGGGCTGCACCTATTTAATCAGTAGGAATTGATGTTTTATTTTTGTTTTTTAAATGTTTTTGGATCATATGGGGATTACCATGGGTATGCAGTAAAAAGTGCAATTTCAAATTACATACTGTTTCAGGGTACCAAAACACTATGCACCATCACCCCTGATGACGTGCACAAAGGGCAGCCTGAAGAACGGTGGTTGTTAGTCATCTGGCTTTGCAAAACTGAAAGATGAAATTGTAAACAATGTTTGCTCAGCCAGCCCTCATTAGAGAGAAAGGAAGGTGCCTTAACTATGGCTCCAATTTTTGTTATTCTAGAAATATCTTTTAATCAACAATAAGCACCTCAATCAATGTTACAAACAGGACCTTGCCTCAAATGAGTAAGATTTATCCATGAGCATCCTAAAAAGAGGATGACAAGCTTATTTATATGCATATGGCCTTATGAAATTCTGATCCTTATTGGCTAAGATTTTTATTGATATACATATCCATATAAACCATAACCATGTATATATGGAAGTAGTAAAATTGCTTCAACTTTAACATAATGCTTAGAAAAAGATACAAAGTAATCACTCCTTGGCTTGGGTCACAACTGCACTATTAATAATGGTCTCTATCTCATCCATAGAAGAAATGGGCATAGAACAACTACAATGGCTAACTCTCATGTACCATCATGATTAGGAGAAAACAAAAGCCAAATCTCAAAAGCAGATGGCCCATGACCAAGGGTGAAAGCAGCACATTGGCACAGCAAGAGCCAAGCATTTTATTCAGATCATTCAGGATGTAGGTTATAGTCTATCTTTCTCAATGAATGAATGGTGAGAGCCCTCTACGTTCAATCCCCCAGACGAGCAACTTACATCATTAATCTCAATGTCTCTCCACACAGTCTTCTAACAGTCAATCATAGAGTAGCCTAAGAGAAAGCTTCCCTAGATACCACCAAAACACAGGCTTGTAACAGATGTCTCCATGAAACTTTCAGAGGAGCTCTTGTGTCAAGAAGTTAATAGATCCTTATGTGTCTATTAATCAGACCAGGTACATGTACACTGGGCAGGAAGAGCTATTGACAAAGAAATCATTTAAGGACAAAGAATGCATGGAAAAGCATCAAAAAGAGTGCTAGTTTTTCTTTGTTTGTTTGTTTGCTTTTTTTTTTTTTTTTTTTGGTTTTTGTTTTTTATAAAGACAGAGGCAAGTGTAGTAGCACATACAATCAAAAATTCCCCACCTGGAAGCCACCCAGAGCAGTGCTTGCATTTAGGTTACCTGGCTCTAATAAACATAAATTCTTTCCTCACACTGAGCACCCATATAATCAGTGAGCAAGATGATTAGCCTTGTCAATCCCTCAGTTTATCTATCTGTAAAAAAGGGAATTAGAGTTGTGTGTTAATACATGGAAATTAAAATTCTTCCAGTGAGTGACAGTACAGAAAACACAAATATTATCACTACAAAATATAGAAAAACAGGGTCAGGGATATGGATCAGCATTGCAGTACCTGCCTGGCCAACATGAAATTCTGCACTCAATTCCTGGTAAATCATATATATATATATATATGTGTGTGTGTGTGTGTGTGTGTGTGTGTGTGTGTGTGTGTGTATGTATGTATATATGTATGTATATATATGTATGTATATATATCACATATTTGATAAATTGTATATATTTTTAAACTGTATATATATATATATATATATTTTAGATACAGTACATATACATTATCTAAAACTGGTTT
>PVJA010016243.1:18027-44088 GCA_004027025.1 Myocastor coypus | reverse complement strand
GGAGGTTCAGCCTACGGTAGAAAAACATCCACAGTGTCTCCGAACACCTACACCCAGAATTGCCCGCTACAGTACTGCAAACACTTATGAGGGACAGTTAGTTTATTTCTCTTTATATTTTGAACTTTCTTTTTATTTAGTATTTTATTACAGTATTCATTTTTTATGTGACATTTTTGGGGATGAGGAACAAATCATTTGAGTTTCTGTTATTTGTTACAGGGAACTTTTCTTTGATATACAAGTACTTTTGGATTCCAAGCATGACTCTGGAAAAAATTATACATGCAAGTGAATGTTTTACTGTAGTTGCATTATTTGTGGAGCTCAATAATTATTAGATTTGTGTGTGTGTGTGTGTGTGTGTGTGTGCAGGGTCTCACTATGCAGCTCAGACTCATAGTGATCTTCCTGATTTCTGCCTCCTTAGTGCCTGAATTATAAGCATGTATCAATATTTATTGCAATTGTTATATATTGACATTTGTCTCCCACTTAAAGATTTCTATATAAGTGATACAAACTTTTAATTTTTAAAAGCCCGTGCCTTACAGAGGTTACTGTATAGATAAGCCTGTTGCTCGAGGCAGTGGAATAAATTCAGGAGCTACATAAACTTTCTCAGATATGTCAGGAAGATAGTTTAGTTGCATAGCACCCACCTTCTCAGGCAATCTGGAAAGCAAAGATCTTTCTGAGCCAAAATACAAATAAAATTGTAAAATTTATATTTATATTCATAAGTTAACTTATTTAATTCTTAGACCTACTCAAATAGTAATTTACAAAGCTTTTGATACTTAAGCTTTATTTTTCACACACATGCACACACAAACACACACACACCCCTTATCTAAAATGGATACCATAATTATTCCCATCTTACAGATCATAACAGACTCAGAGAAGAAAAGTAACTTATACGAAGTCACAGAACTAGTAATGGGTAATATATGAATCAAGCTCAAACAATCTTAAATAAGATTTCTATTGCTAGGTCAATTATAATTTGTCAGAAAGAAACCCTGTGAAACAATGAAACAAAATAAACCTCTACAATTTCCTTACTTGTTATTAAATGGTCAAATTGTTTGAGCTATCGTCTGATATTCACAAAGTAATTTTTCATCAACAATTATTTTAGGATTTATCTGCTGGAAAATTTATTATTTTTTCTTTCATTTTGACAAAAATAAATTACAGTGCCAATCCCTGAGTTCCTAAATTTTTTTCACATATTTATTAAGAACACTCACTATCTAAAGCCAGCAATGTAGATTCTTTCACTTTGGTGAAATAAGGTGCTTTTTTATTTAACAATAATAAAATTAGTAATAGCCCTGGAAAAATCATGGAAACTAAGTAGGAAAGAAGCAGTTAAGAGCATGAGTGCACTCAGGAAGTACAGGTTAAGGAATATTCAGGGAGTTAAGGATTAGGAAATTGATTTTATTAGTGCTATTATATTTATCATTTAGATGTCCTTTATAAGATCTGAATACAAAAAAAAATCCAACATGGAAATTGCTAAGAATTGCATTCTAATATAGGCTTCTCTACCTCTGAGTACATGTAGCTTTCTTAAAAACCAGGAAACTTTCAAGTGTAATATTTTTATGAGTTTTGTCTTATTTGCAAACCATTTGTATGCTTGCTTTATAGCATTGAGTCTGTTGTAATATTGATAATATTTTCTGGTTCCTCTTTGTTCTCTTGTTAGCTAGGCAAAAATGAAAATAGCAATCAAAGCCAGGCATGGTGGTGCACACCTGTAATCCCAGCACTCGGGAAGCTGAGGCAGGAGGATTGGTGGGAGTTCGAGACCATCCTGGGCTACAAGAGTGAGCTCAAGGCCAGCCTGAACTGCATAGGGAGACCCTGTCTCAAAAAGACAAAAAAAAATAGCAATAAATTTTTCAGAAGTGTTTACATTCACAGTATCACATTCTCTTATTTTATAAGGCTGTCTACCAGATTCAACATGTAGCAAAAGGATAGACAAACTCTTACATTGGTATTTCCTCTCCGGAGCCATTCTGCCTGTTGTACACTGTCTCTACTTACTTATTGTAAGAACTGGTCACGTTTTCTGTTCCTACATTACTCATGTGAACAAGGAAGGCAGAAGACATCTTTTGCTGAATTTCCTCCTTTAGTTAAAATGTTTATTTTCTTTTGTATTTTTAGGAAAGGTTCTGCAGGGCATTCAGGGTCTCACTGCTAGAGCAGACAGTGATCTGCCTGTTTACAGTGTCCCAAGAACTTGGATTACAGGCATGTGCCACCACATCCAGCCTCAATTACTATCTTAGGGTGCATGGGGAGGGGGGCAGGGTCAGCCCAGGAAGCCTGAGGATTGAACCAGCATTCTAATCAGCTGAGCTATTTGGCAGGCCCTAAAGTGGTTTGTTTTGTATAAATTTCACTGAATATGAATTAATGCCTAGGTAATGGACTAAATATTATATACAACACTTTATTTCAACTTCTTGAAAATATGTTAACTATTTAAGAATTCATTTTTACAAGTGAAATTTAGAGAAACAAAATCATCACTCTGTTTATACCCCTAGAATTATGAGGCACCTTTTTCTGACACACTGCCCAAATTTTATTTTATTTTATTATTTTTTTAAAATTTTATTTATTTATTTTTTCTTGTTTCAGAACCTTTATTTGCTTATTCATTCATTTCTATGACCGGCTCAGCCCGCCCCGAGGGCAGGGCTGACCCAGCATGTGGTGCCGGGGATCGAACTGAGGTCCCTGAAGCTACCCAAGCTTTCCCAAGCAGGCGCTTTAGACCACTGAGCCATCCCACCGGCCCTGCCCAAATTTTAAAGTTGTCTGTAACTTAGCTTTTATTGATGAATGGCATTATAAGATAAAAAGTCAGCCTGTTTTAGGAATCATCCTAATGTTTTCAAAGCAGAACCACAGTTGTACTACCCAGATTCTTTTCATGACTGAGAATATCTTTACATTTCCTCTGGCAAATACAAAATGTGATTGGTGGTGGCTGAGCGACTGAGTGTTGTGCTGCACTCAAAAAGTTTCCCTCAGTTCAGAGACTTGTAGCTCAAGGGCAAAGCCCTATGTGCCAGACCCTCATTCATGCCTGATCAGGCAAGAGGGTAGGATTCAGAGTTCTGGCTCCATGCCTTCCAATTTAAGACGTCTCTGGAGAACCACCCAAAGTCCAAAGTTTTCATCGGATTTGCTGGAATCTGTAATAACCAAATGGCAACTTGATACAACTGGCAAAATCAGAGGCTGCTGACTTGAGCCTTTTACAGCTCAGCATATTGGCACTGGTACTGATAACCCATTACTATTATTGTCTGTTGGACTATATATCCAGCTACTTTTTCTTTGTTCAATGAGGAGCAAGATTAGTAGTGATAATGTTTAGACAAGACATCATATCCACATCTTGTACTCTGCACAACTACTGTGAAGACAACAATATGCAATATATTAATTATTGTGTCTGTCGTACTAGCTTGCTGTGAAACTGACACATTGCTATTTTTCATTAATATTAATAAAAAATAAAATAGAATAAAATAAGGTAGAAATATGATCTTCAAATAAAAACAAAGACAATAATAGCAAAAATTTGAAGTCAACTCTTCATCCTCTCTGGGCTCTGTTAGGGTTTCCTCTGCAAAACACTGGCACTCAGACTTCTGCAAAGTCTTTGTTTTATGGAAGGCTGACAGCTTTAACACACCTCCTGCTGTGCTTGGCATTATCAGGTCATTTTCAATTTCAAAAGAAAATCTGTTGTAGAAATTTTCAGCCTACTATTATCAATATTATAATAAAAATTTGATTAAAATAATATTGTTTTTCCTCTGAACAACTTCAATAAATATATGTTTATCAGCAATGCACTTATTGCAGTTGCAGTTTTCTACTTGAATTAAGTTTCAATTACTAGGAATTCAATAATCACTAATTAGCATACGACATTTTTCTAATTAATTTTTTTCACTGAAGTGATTTAAGTAACCATATATTTGGAAAATTGAAAATAAAGTGAATGTGTGCCATCCTAAACTTTTTTTTTCCTGTATTTTCCACCGGTTTTACCATTATGGGAAAAAAATGAAAAAGATTCACTGTAACCATGTAAAAATAAAAGTATTCAGGTATAACCTTGGGAAAGATAGTAGTGATTGATATTGAAATGAAAAAGTCTATATAAAAGTTGTAATTTCTCCAGTATTATACAAAATAATGCTTTTTATTTTCAATGATTTAGGGTTTTGGAAATAATCTAGTTCAAACTCTGCATTTTATGGTTCAGAAAATGAAGCTTAGTTCAAAGAACAGCTTAGTGACAGAAAATATGAAAACCTTTGTCTCTGAATTCATGAAAAATTCATTCTATTTTGAATATCTTTTGTCATCTCTGAGGAGTTAAATTTAATAGCTTATTGATATAAAAACAGATGAAAGCTTATACAGTTCCTATATATCAGGAAAAGTACACAGCAGGTATAAATGCTTATACCTTAGATGTTTAAATATGTCATGAAATAATACATATATGTGCATATATAATTATAGTAAAAGTAAGAAAATATGACATTAAATTCTGTTTAATTTGTGTTTAATTTGCCTTGAGACGTAATTTTGATTTTTCTTTCAGTCCTGTTAATTGAATTCATCTTCGCACCCTTACCAGGCAGGCGCTGTGTCACTGAGCTCTATGCTTAACCTGATCCCAGAGAAATACTTTTATTTCCAGAAGATGATTAGAGCATACCACTTCAAATTACTTTAGCATACCAACTTTTCCAGAGGAAAGTAGTGGAAAATCAATATGTATAAGAACAAGTCTTCTTGGAATGTTCTCGGTCACCTTATCTTAGACAAAGGGGCCAAACATGTTTACTGGAAGAAGGATAGCCTCCTTAACAAATGGTGCTGGAAAAACTGGCTCTCTACATGCCAAAAGCTAAAACCTGACCCAGGTCTATCGCCATGCACTAAACTAAAGGCAAAATGAATTAAAGATCTAAATATTAAAACAGAAACACCAAATCGCCTAGAAGAGAAAGTAAGAGGAACTCTCAAAGACATTGGGATAGACAAAGAGTTCATGGACAAAACTCAATACTCACATTTTTTTTTTTTTGTCTTTTTGAGACAGGGTCTCGCTATGCAGTTGAGGCTGGTCCTGCGCTCACTTTTGTAGCCCAGGCTGGTCTCAAACTTGCACCAATCCTCCTGCCTCAGCCTTCCAAGTGCTGGGATTACAGGCATGAGCCACCACACCCGGCTTATACGCACATTTTTTTTCTTTTTTTTGGTGGGATTGGGGTTCAAACTCATGATCTTGCACTTGCCAGGCAGGCACTTGGGCCACAGAGCTATCTACCTAGCCCCACATAATGCACATTTAACACTTGAAAGAATTAACAACTGGGGACCTCGCCTTGCTGAGAAGTTTCTGCATGTCAAAAGAAGTTACCAAGAGTGCAAAGAAAACCCACAAATTTTGTTATTTATCCATTCAATGCACAAACTTCTGAGTTGCCAGATTCTACTGCCATAAATCCTATTTATTTCAATATTATATGACAGTTCATGAGATAGACGAAACAGCTTAGTTGAAGCTAAATATATAAATATTGTTAAAATAACTGCTGACTTCTCATATACTGACAGTTTCACAGTTTATAGTTGAAACCAGATCTCCCATTTCCTTTGTTTGATTAGCACAGTAGTGTTTATTATTATGAGTTGAGATATGTCTGTGAGGTCTTTGTGTGTGTGTGTGTGTGTGTGTGTGAAGCCCTCATCTATGTAAAATTATGAACAAAGATTTTTTTCCCACTGACCTGTCTTTCAGGTAACAGTCATTATTAACCAAGTGAAAAATATCTTCCCCTACATATCCCTGTATGGTCCTAAGAGTTCTCTCCTCATCACTTCTTTTCTGAAGTCTTAGAGTGAACTAATGAATGTGCCTTACTATCTTCATCATACCAAGGAGCAATCAGAAGCCCAGAACAAATATAGGTAAACTTCAAAGAAGAATTAAGGGGCTCAGTAGAGCAAGCATTTGCCTTGCAAGTGTGGGGTCTTGAGTTCAGTCCCTGGTACCACAAAAAGAAAAAAAATAGAGATTGAAAAATTACATTTAACTTCAAGGTACATAACTTTACAGTTAAGATTTGCACATTTGTGTGTAAGTGCACTCTGCCTGCTTTGAAAGTCACAACTGGGTAAAAAAAAAAAAAAAAAAGTGACCCTGTATCTTATTAATTCATAAGGATATGCCTTAATTACATTTTTATCCCGAATTCCTACTATAGTGAAAGCAACATAGGTAGGATTTAATGGTATTGAATAACTCATGCCATAATGTTATACTTATAATTTGTGACATTGCTCAGAACACATTCTAAAATTAGAAGGTTTTGTTTGGTAAATGTTGAGTGCTTTAACTTGGTAAATCATTTGACTTAGAAATATATGCCCCCAGAACTAAAATCTAATCTCCAAAGCTGTAGTTATAAAACAATCATGTTAGACAACTCTGTCAACATAGTAGCATATATCTTCACAACATATGCTGACAGATAGTTACTTTCCTTTCAATTAGTTATATCAGACTTTTGCAGTATCAGACTGTTGGCTCTAAAAGAACTCATGAGGCTTAATCTGCAGTGCATTGAGATGTCTTATTGTTTACATTTACAGTGTCTCTCAAAAATCACCTGTCTCATCCAAGGCTTATTCCAAGTTCATCCCAATGTCACACTAGGTCTCCAGTCATACTCAAGACCCTAATCTGATCAACAATGTAATATCCGGCTATACTGGCACGTTTTACTAACTTGGTTTGAGCAGAAAGTTGCACAAACTTTAGGCCACACTTTTTGACTTTGGGCCAGAGTTCAAAGTTATACAGTGCCAGACATGGGAAATAATGAGAGTGAAGACAATAGAGAGAGAGGAATTTTGGAAATGCTTTGATAAGTGCCAAGAGCAATAGTGTACACGAGCCTTAAGCAAAAGGAAAAATTTTGAATAGAATTAATATAATAATTTTTTTAAAAAATTGAACACCAGAGCCAGAGAGATAGATCAGTAGAATAAGTGTTTGCCTTGCAAGTGCAGAGTCCTGAGTTCAATCCCTGATACTGAAAAAAAAAAATAGAAGGCCATATATTTTCATTATCCTTACATTAAAGAATATCTTAGGTAAAAACTTCTTTTATCAGGAGCCAAATTTATTTATTGTTTTACTTTTTTGTGGCACCAGGAATTAAACTGAGGACCCTGTGCTTGCTAGGCAAGCACCTATTCTACTGAGCCATGTCTATAGCCTCCAAATAAATTTATTGAAAAAAATTTCTATTTTATCAGTTTCTAAATTTGAAAAGAAAATCTTAGCTCTCAAAGTAAATATTAATTGTTGATTGTAAGAAGCAAAAGCCATACTGAAGGAAATAATAAATTGTTAAAAACACCAAATTTGTATATAGAACAAGTCTAAGAATACAAGTGATAATCAATTTATAGTCACATTCTTCTTCACAAATTGCAGCTTCACATGTGTTTTTATGACCAGTCCTTGCCAGTTCTGGCAAGCTTCTTACCAAAATAAAGTGATATAATGATTCATCACATAGCAGACCTTGTAATTGTATGTGCCACAGATAACCAAACTTATCAAGAAAGCTGTGCATTCCTCAAATTCATGAGCAATCAGATAGATCACACAGTACCATTACAAATGTCTACACCCTAGTTTCAATCCTAGCTATCAGTTTCTTACCAGCCATTATTTTAGCAAAAAACTAATTTGACAGCATAATTCTGGATGCATTTAGTAAACCAAATGTTACAGTGAAACCAACATAGTTTATAAAAATCAAAGAAATGAACATTTTTCCATTCAGATGAAAAGAAAAATTACCCACAATTTCTTAAATTCTGTTATGCCTTCCCAATGAGATAAATTAGATTTTTCATCTCCTTGATTCTGAGTTAGCTGACAAAATGTTTGGATTGAGAGTGATTTATCCAGATTGAAGTGAGAGGTGTTAAGAAGCCTTAGGGTCATTCTAGAAAAATATAGAGGGATCCAGACATTCAAGATTTTCCAGCTTTTCAACCTAAAATTCAAGTAGACCTCTGCTGCCTGTGCTGTCCCAGACAACCCAAGAGAGAACAAAGTTGGCCCCACAGTCTACAGAATCTGAAAAGTTGAAAAATCCTGAGAGGCTAAAGGACAATGAACAGCTCAATGATGACTGTGTTCATTCACAAAACTTTGGGGGTATAATATACCCCTAAAAATTTAATATTTAGTAATACTGAGGCATTTTATCCACTCTCAGCAATGAAATACATACATTGCTCAATCTTCTAGCCTTAACATAAATTTCACAACTTCCCTCTGAAATCCCAAACAGAAATAACATGTGAGACTCTTCACCCTCTGTCTCATTTATTGGCACCTTCCTTAGATTTTCTGCCTTCAACAACTTATGTTGTAACTTTTGAAAATTCAATCTCTTCTTTTTCCCTTATTTATATCACTCTTTTCTAGTTTGAAATTACGTTGCTCTTTGGTTTTTTTATACTGCTGTAACATTTGAAAATTGTGTCTTATAAACAGAATAATTATTAAAATAGAAAATGATGTATACGAAAGTTCATGATAAGAATGCTCTTCAAGAGTGGGTAAAATAGTTAATCAGGACTCTAAGTTTTAGCAGTAGAATAATAACTTTACAGTGACTGTTATAAGGGCAATTATCGTACTTTTGAAAAAACATTGTTTTTCTACTATTGCCTAATAATTTCAATTTTCTTCATCACAGACTCACGTATTTATTCTTTAGAACACTATCAAATTTATTTGTAAAAAAATATCAAGAATTCATAGATTCTATTGGATCATTATCAGCTACCTTTAGCATATATCATGTTGAAACAAAACAGATTTCATAAATACTTGATACTTATTTTTTTTAATTTTTTTTTTCTTGTTTCAGAGCCTTTGCTTGTTTATTCACTCATTTTTATGGCTGGCTCAGCCCGCCCCGAGAGCAGGGCTGGCGCAGCATGTGGTGCCAGGGATCGAACCGCCGTCCCTGAAGCTGCCCAAGATTTCCCAAGCAGGCACTTTAGACCACTGAGCCATCCCACCGGGCCCCAATATTTGATACTTAATATGCTATCATCTTTAATGAATACCCAGCTTGACAAAATAAAAGTTATATTTACTAAATTTCAGATGATACTTCCTACGTACTAGGCACTTTCCTAAGAAATTACTTCTATGAACACATTTAAATTTCAGCAAAGTGTTTCTAATTTTTTTAACTTTTTATATCATTTTTTAAAAAATTTGGTGCAGGGTCTTGCTACACAGCTTGAACTCCTAGTAATCCTTGTGTCTGAGCCTCCCTAGTGCTGGAATTATATGGGTACACCTCCACTCCTGGTTTCTGTACCTGGGCCTGCACACAATGCTCTAACCATGATGGAATCTGGGTTCTTGCACTTGTCAGGAAGGTACTTAGACTACTGAGCTATCTGCCCACCACTCATATAACTCTTATGAGCAATAGTATCTCCATTTCTCTAAAGAGGACATGAATATGGTGAGAGATTATGTAAATTCACACATTAATTTGCTACAGAGTCCATAGAGAGAAATATACTATTGAGTATCCCATAAAGTCTTAGAAAATAGGACTTCAGACCCTAAGATATGTGATATATTTATTTCCTTATAAATGTTATCCAAGAGTTACAGCACAGACCCATTACCAAAGATACTGTTGTCCCCCTTCCTGTTTTTTTCTACTTGTTATTTTTCGCATGTAGGTCTGGTTTATTTCACTAATGAGTATATGTTCAATATATATCCATTTATATAAGAAGTCTCATAACGTATTTTTATAGCTGAGTAATATTCCATTGTATAAAAATACCACATTTTTCAACCATTCTTCAAATGATGGGTATTTTGGTTGCTTCCAAGATTTGGCTATTACAAATTGGGCTGCTATAAACATAGGTGCACAGATATTGCTATGGTATGATGTTTTCAGTTCTTCTGGGAAGATTCCTAGCAGGGGGATAGCTGGATTGAATGGGATTTCCAGTTCTAGATTTTTAAGGATCCTCCACAGTGCTTTCCATAATGGTTGCACCAATCTACATTCCCATCAACAGTGGAGAAGGGTTCCTGTTTCCCCACACCCTCTCTAGAAATTGTTACTGGTTGATTTCTCTATGATAGCCATTCTTTGTGAGGTGAGATATTTTTCCATTCCACTTGACAACATATTAGTAACAAATAAGCAACTAAATTATAGAAAAACAGAGCTCAACTATTTTAAAATTTGTACAAATACATTAATTTTTTCACAAACTTCTCTTTGGGATAAAGAGTCATTAATAACACTAAGAAGAATAAAACAATTCCTTCCTCTTAGTTATGATTTAGATAACAAGTTAAGTCACATTGAATCATGATCAGTGAATACAAATAATCTTCCAGCACAGACACACAAAAAAGAGAATCCTTAGGTAGGAAAGAAATTGTGTCTGAGGTGGGAATGCTCTGATTTAATAGTCTGTGGCCTCTATTATTTCTAATAAAAATAGTTTTAAAAGAGTAAAAATTAAATTTTCCTGCAAAGGATCAATTGAAATGAAATTTATTGTACAATATCACAGTGATCTACAATATATTTAAAATGATTAACTTTTTTTTTGACAGGGTCTCACTAGACAGCTTGGATTTGTAGTGATCCTACTGGTTTCAGCCTCCCCAACACTGGGATTACAGGCATGTGCAAATTCTCCCAGACTGGATTGTTGGCTCTGAGCTCCCAGAAGCAGAGCTGGGCAATCATGTGGTACAGGGGGCCGAACCTTTATTTCTGTGCTTGCACAAGTAATTTCTTATTCTACTAACATATCTTTCTGGCCCTTAAAATAATTAACTTTCTAAAATAGAATCATGCTGGTTTCCAAGATTTAGCTATTATGAATTGGGCTGCTACAAACCTAGGTGCACAGATATCACTATGTTATGAGGTTTTTAGTACTTCAGGGAAAGTTCCCAGTAGAGGGATAGCTGGATTGAATGGGATTTCCAGGTCTAGATTTTAAGGAGTCTCCACACTGCTTTCTGTAATGGTTTCACCAGTCTGCATTCCCACCAGGAATCCAGAAGGGGATCCTTTTTCCCCACAGCCTCTCCTACATTTGTAGTTTGTTGATTTCTTCCCGGTAGCCATTCTTTCTGAGGTGAGATGGTTTTTAAGTGTTGTTTTAATTTGCACTTCACTAATGGCTGGTGATCTGGAGCATTTCTTCATGTATTTGTAGAATGGCTGAAAAAGATATGGTATTTTTATACAATGGAATATTTCTCAGTTATAAAGAATGATAATCTAGAAGACTTCATATATAAATGGATGAATCTTGAACATATACTCACACGTGAAATAAACCAGACCTACATGTGTAAATATTGTAAAATCTCCCTAGTGTAAGAACTCAGAAGAAGTAATAAAAATGGAGAGGTATAACACAGCTGAATAGAAATTGAAGACTTAAGTGTTAAACAGCAAAGTGACTGGGAACAGAAAAGAGAGGAAATATAGCAGGAACAAACCTACACAATTATATACACAGGATGAATTAAACAATGTTCCTAAGAAAACTCAAAAGGTTTGTGACACTGATGATAGCAATATGTAACACTAAAACTATGCTTAGAAGGCCTGTTATTCTGGTCTTTTAGATGTGTGCTGCTTCAAATATAATTTCATTTACTGTTATTCTCTCTCTCTCTCTCTCTCTCTCTCTCTCTCTCTCTCTCTTTCTCTCTCTCTCTCTCTTTCAAGTAAATGGTTGGTTTACAAGAAAACAAAGAGTATTAAATGATAAAAGAGACTCAGAAAAATACCAAAAGATGAACAGGCTAAAATTTGATACATGCTTATATTTCTAAATATCTGATTTATGATTCTAAGTTAAGTCTAAGATATTTGATATTCAGAAAGACAGTGATATTAAACTCAAGCACTCATGTTTTAGAGTAATAGTATCACTACTTTTCTTCTGGAGGGCTAAGAATGTAAGTTTATAGACCAAAAATTAGAGAAATAAGAAAAAAGCTATAAGGATAGCCAATATTTTGGTCCTAGCTCTTCAACGTCAGTGAGGACTCTGGGAAGAACAGATCCTATGTTGTAACATCCTATAACTCAGTGGTTTCCCAGATTTTCTGCTCAAGGTGATTCAGGGACCACAGAGGAAAGGGATTGAAGGAGAGTCATGTGGAGAGAAAACATTCTCTTGGGCTTTTATAGAGAACCAACTGTTCAAGCAATGGCTGTGACTCATCCAGAGAGCTGACCCTGACAACAATTCTATGAAGAACTGTACATGGTTCCAGAGCAAATCCTGAGGGAATTTGACTGACCTTGAAAGGTAAAAAAATACATGTTTTGTTATACAGGTCTTGCTATAACTTATCCTTGACCACCCAGGAGAAAAGCTTACACAAGACGCATAAAAATTAAGCGTAGTTTAGTATGCTGAACTGTAAAAGACTCAAATCTACAGCTTCCAACATTGTCAGTTTCGCCAGTAGCACAGTGCAACTATGTAACTCTTGACTATGTATACAACTATCTTCTCTCAGATCAAAGAGAAGAAATCTATTGTACCAATAAACATCAGAAAATTTATCATGTCTACACCCTATGCCCTGTATAACTATAACGATGACAAATATGCATTGTTCCAATTATTATGAATGTTCTGCTAACATGTTTGGAGCTGTCACATTGTAATTTCTTATTAAAAGTAATAAAGATTCTAAAGGAAAAAAAATGGAGTCATGTAAGGATAGGTTCTATTTTTCTAGTCTTGTGGTTGTTATCAAGTTTTCGTTTATGTTTTTAATGTGAAAAATTTCATGGAATCTTGGGAAAGTTATGGCTCTATATTACCTGTTAGTACTGATAGATGTAATTTCATGTAAATATGGAAAAGAACTCTTACTTAAGTGTCTTAAAAATATTGGTGTTTCCTACAAAGCAGCATTGTATACATGAATGATGCACAGTAATGGTTTTATTAATCAAGTAAATGCCCGTTCAAAGCCTCACGAAGTCACAGGAAGGACTGCTTCGAGGTGACTGCCCCCTGGTTAGGTGACTCATCACAGAATTATTCCTGTGTGTGCTGTTGAGAGGTCCAGCTTAGTGAAAAGAGGTGGTTTTCTGAGAGCATGGCTTTACTGGGTTTACAGCTCTCTTTCTTCTTCATTCTTCACTGCTTCCTGTTGCCATGCTATGAGCTGTTCCTCCTCTGCTATTCCCTCTGTCATGCTGTTCTACCTTGGAGTCAGACGACTATGGACCAGGACTTTTATCAACTGCAAGCTAAAATTAACCTCCCCTCCTTTAAATTGCAGGTGGGTGTTTTGTTTTTGTTCCAGCATTGAGAAAATAATTCAGATACAACTCAACAGAATTAACATAATACATTCAAGTGAGTGAAGAGGTCTAATAGTGATAGACTAAGAGGATTTCCATTTGAGTGTAATACATAGTAGTGAAAATAATTTTATCCAAGGAACATTTAAAAAGCACTCTTATGATTGTGTCTCAAAAATGCCATATACACTGTAGGGAGGTGGGAGGCTTTTTATGAGGTCCTGATTAACCCTTCCTAAATCACTCTGACACTCTCAGAGTTAAATAAATATTATACCTTTGTTCTTAAGTAGGTAGATAATCCAACTGAGGCTTGTCTTACAATTTTTTTTCATTTAAAAATGTCTACTCTATATTTTTCCCAATTACAACAACAATTCATTTAACAAGTCATTAAATGTATTCTCACTTATGACTTGGAAAGGTGGTATAAGATGCATGCTATTGAAAATGACTGTAAAAGAAACATGAGAAAATTATACAGATTTTCTCTGATAGGTCTTATTTTCACTCAAATAAAAGAACCTGCTATTTTTTTTTTACTTACTTAAATATTCTGTATTAGCTGTAAAACTAAACAGTGAAACTAGAAAACAGTACCCATCACCACCAAACTTGTAGAGCTTAGGTAACCCTGTATGCAGATAACCCTCAAAGAGGCACGTGCACCTAGGAGGGGCAATGGGAGAAGACTGGACCATGGGCCTGCGGCTCACTGCTGCGTCAATCCACTGGTGCTATCTGTAGTATATATCATATTGAAACAAAACAGATTTCATAAATATTCAATACTTAATATGCTGTCATCTTTAATAAATTCTCAGTTTGACAAAAAAAAAAAAAAAAATCCTAAATTTCAGATGATACTTCCTACGCACCAGGTACTTTTCTAAGAAATTACTCCCAAGAACACATTTAATTTTCACTGAACTCTATTTTTTTTTAACATTTTATATCTTTGTTTTTCTTTCTTTTTTTTTTTTTATTTCGTTGGTACAGGATCTCACTATGTAGCTTGGACTTCTAGTAATCCTCCTGCCTGAGCCTCCCCAGTGCTGTGATTACAGGGATATGTATGCCTCCACTCTCGGGTTTGGTAGCTGGGCCTGCACAGAATCGTGATGGAATCTGGGTCCTTGCACTTGACTAAAGCAAGCAAACTACCTCACTCCTGAGATGAGCATCGTGTCTAGTTAAGGTTAGCTATCAGTTGGTAAACAATCTCATGTCAAGCATTACTATTTTCATAAAAGTGTTAATAAAAGACAGATCTGTTGTGGAAAAAAGAAAACACACACACACAGACACAGGAGAGAAAGTTAAGATAGATACAGAGCTATTTTTTCTTAGCTCATTGAAAATAAAAGTTTATATTAATATTGTTTAGACAAGATATTATGTCTGCATCTTGTCCTCTCAGTAACTACTATGAAGGCAACAATATGCAATGCATTAATTATTGTAATGATCCTACTAAACTGACTTGAAATTTTTCATTGCTATTTTGTCTTTTTTCTTATTAAAATGAATTTTTAAAAAGATTACTTTTCTATATTGTTCTAACCTGTTTATCCTATTTTTGTAATGTGGCACCCTGTTTTTTGTTAAGTCTGCCTTCTAACATAATTTGAACTTATTGAGTCTTACTGTATAATCCATCTCTTCCATTTCAATGGAAGAGAAACAACATTCTTGAGGAATGCTCTGTTATTAAAATGAACACTAGTTGAAAATACTCCATACATCAATTTTTCTGTTCTTGAATAACACTCTGTATTTTACACTGACTTATATAATTGCCTAATTTTGTGTTTAATTTTATGTGACAAATGCGAACAACTTATATATAGTGCACGCTACACAATTCCTAATCTTATTCTGAGTGCACTGATATTCCATTCATTGATTTAAAATGAGGTCCAAAGCTTCTTATCTAAGTAGAATAATTGTCCAAAGGGTGTGCTTCTTACTGGGCTCAATAATCACTTGGAGTCTGGGAAATGCACTCCAATCACCCACAACCAAGTCTCTTGATTATAAAGCATATTATTTAATTTATGCCACAATAATCATATTTGTACTCACATTTCCATATGATAGGAATGCTTAGATCTATGTTTCACATCCTCCAAGTACCATTCTGGTGCATTTTAATTTTTGCCACTGAGTTGAGAGTGCTCAAAGGGAAAACAAAATGGATTTATCCATCGCTGAACACAATTAATTGTATATTGGTCTCTTTAGGAATATAGTTAGATAAAAGGACTTAATAACATTTTTTCAGAGGGAAATTATAAATAATTAACCAATCTGGGGCTGTGATAAAAGAAAGTGAAATTCAGCACATCCTAGCAAATGACAATCAGATAACAAAATTACTCACACGTAATAGTCTGTGACTATATCTGATTCTGCTCTGTATGGCAATACCTACTTATTAAGTCTAGTTGTTTAATGCAGAAGTATATATCACAAGACTGGAAATAACTGTAGACATGCAGCTCACCAAATAATTGTTTCATACATGCACTGATCCTTTACCAAGTTAACTTTTCATTATTTCTCATAGGAAACCGAACAGCTAATGTACAGCACTATTGTGCTAAAATAAATTGAAACACAATTTATTTTATGTGAACACAATACAGAGTACGTTTTGAGCATGTTTTGAAAGAAATATGCATGCTAAGAATTTGTCAAACACGGTCCTCTTTGTACATATATATTAATATATAAAGTTAGATTCTGGAGAAATGACGATTGGTGATCCTTAAAAAGCAAATATTTATTTATCTATTATTTATTTACTTTTTATTTGTGCATAATGAAGTGGTCCTTTTGTAAACATGCATTTCTGTCAAATACCATATTGCTTCTCTTTGTCTCATTTATTAAAAAATATGGTGGGCATACTAAGCACTGAATATGCAAAGAAATCAAGCAAGGAAACTGGCATGTAGTGTGTTAGCTTTACATACTATGGACTAATATGCCTGAAGCAATTTGTGTAAGTATCTGTGTGTGTGTGTGTGTGTGTGTGTGTGTGTGTGTGTGGTCAGTGCAGGGTTTCACTATGCAGCTCACTCATAGCAATCCTCCTGTTTTCAGTCTCTGCAGCGCTGGGATTACAGGTGTGTGCCACCATGCCCAGACTGTCAGTGGCTCATTGCATCCTGGGGGTGGAGCCAGAGCAACAGGCGGGAGCAGGGATTCAACAGTAATTCTTCTCTGCTCTGCCTTGCCTTGCCTTTTCTTTTCTTATTATTTCATTTCTACAATTCTGCTGATTGATTTTTTTTTTTTTTTTTTTTTTTTTTTTTTTTTTTTTTTTTTTTTTTTTTTTTTTTTTTTTTTTTGTCTTTGTGAGACAGGGTCTCGCTCTGCAGATCAGGCTGGCCTTGAGCTCACTTTGGTAGCCCAGGCTGGTCTCGAACTCACACCAATCCTCCTGTCTCAGCCTCCCAAGTGCTGGGATTATAGGCGTGCGCCACCACGCCCGGCTCTCAATTCTGCTGATTTGAAATCCGTGATCCAAGTGCCAATGGAGATTTTACCTCGAGACTTTTCTCTGTATCTTGCAAGGGACTACGATTTACTCCTCTTACAGAGGCTGGCCAACCTGCTCTGCAGCCCTGCCCCTAAAAACATCCTTCCCTCCGCTTAGAATAGTACTAAAGCGGAGCTCCGGTATAGTCAACTCCTCGTAACTTCATCATCCTTTTAAAAACAATATTGTCAAATTGAGTTAAATGCTGAGGAACTAAAATTCAAGACTGCAATATTTTAATTTTAGGGTCCAGGAGGAAAAACAAAGATTGTGATTTAAAACAATACTTGGCCCATTGAACCTTTCAAATTTCACTGAAAAATTTTGAATTGTTTCATTATATACTCAACAGAATTTATTACTTATTTTTAGGTTTCTTTTTTTTTTGTCTTTTTGAGACAGGGTCTCGCTATGCAGTTCAGGCTGGCCTTGAGCACACTTTTGAAGCCCAGGCTGGTCTCGAACTCACACTGATCCTCCTGCCTCAGCCTCCCGAGTGCTGGGATTACAGGCGTGCACCACCACGCCCGGCCTTATTTTTAGTTTTAATTAAATAAGTTAATTGATATATTTTAGGTATATGTTATAGCATTCATTCTGTACAAGATATAAGTTGATTTATTTTTTCCCATTCCTCTTTTTTCCCTTTAATCTTCCTTCTTTATCCACAAAGCTTTATTTCCATTATTTCATTTTTTCTCATCATTTTTTTTTCACTTCCTTCCTTTCATTACCATTCCTCACCTTCCCATTTTACATTTTTCTCCTATTTGACAAAATGCATTATACATTTTGGTTCTCAATTATTTTTAATTTTCTCATATGAGAGAAAAAGTGCATAATCACACGTGTGTGTCTTATGTATTTCACTGAAGAATATGGTATTGTCATTTCATTTCAGTAACTTTAATTTCTTCTTTAATTTCATGTGTAGCCCCTTAGTTGTTCAGAAGGGCAGTGTTTAATTTCCATGTGTTTATGCAGTTTCCTTGGTTCATCTTCACTATGTTTTAATTTTGTTGCACTGTCTAATAATATACTACATATATTAGCAGCTACTTAGCCGTGTTCTATGAGCCAATATGTGGGCTGCTTTGGAGACTGTCCTGTGGGCAACAGAGAATAATGTGTATTTTGGTGATGTTCAGTGAAACACCCTACAGATATTTGCTAAGTCCACTTGTTTGCAAATTTGATTTAATTGTAATATTTCATTGTTGGATTTTGTCTAGTTGATCTGCTATTGTGGGTATTGAGGTGCTCCATTAAGTTGTTTGGTGTTTATATGATTCTCCATGCTTATTAATACTTGTTTTATACAATTTGTTGCATATATACATAAGATTGTCATCTTTTCTGGTTTGGTGGTACCGTTAAAAAGGATGTAGCCACCTCATTTGTCTTTCTTAATTAGTCTTCGCTGGAAAGGCAGTTCCATTTAACTTCAATGTGTATGTTTTACACAGCATATTTTTTAATATTTTTCTTGGTCCATTCTGCCAACCTATTTCTTTATTTTTTTTAACCTGTTTCTTTTGATTAGCAAATTGAGATAATAATGTTGACATGTTATTTTCCTATTGTTTGGTCCTGTTTCTTCCCCTTTACTCGGTTGTTACCCTGTACATTTGTTCTTCTGGCATTCACAGAGCTGCAGTACTTATTATTTTTTCTTGAATGTCCTTTGGAACTTTGTGAATTGTTCGTTTAGTGCTCATCGGCTTCCTTAGGTATTCTATATCATAGTAATTTCTTTCTTTTTTATGTATTTGTTTGATATAGGGTCTCATGAAGCAGCTCAAACTCATAGCAATCCTTCTGTTTTCAGTCTCCCAAGTGCTGGGATTACAGCTGTACTTCATTACACCCAGACATCAGTCACCTCAGCCCATGCTGAGGGCAGGGCAGATTCTGCATGTGGTAACAAGATTGAATCTGGGTCCCTGTGTTTGCCTAACTTTGCCTAAGCAGAACCTTTAGTCCACTGAGCTATCTCACTGGTCCCCTCCATTGAATTTTTAAGATCTTAGCAATCTGTAGAAATCTGATCTAATAGTGAGACACTGAACACCATGTAGACCCTTCCCTAATATAGAGAAAAACAAGAAAAGAAATGTGTATGAATCTGCTTTATGGATGACATTTCTTTTTCCTTTGGATATTCAGTTTCCATCATTTTCTTAAGCACCACTATTTTCAGTTTTGTCTACCTCTCTAGGTGAACTAAATATATCCTTTATTATGGGCACCATCTGTAGTTTTCTGAGAATTCAGTTCTGATTTGATATCTTCTAGAGCCCCTTTTTATCTACCTAGTTACTTCTGCTATGAATACCTCTAAGATTCCAGGTGAGTAGCTTTTGAATTGTCTTAATGCCTTTGTCCCTAAGTTTGCCTTTAGTGAATGACATATCCACTATTGTATCTTATTTATATCATTTGCACATATTTTTAGTTTAATTCCTGGGTTGCTGTTTGTGAATTGTGAGTAGCTTTTGGAATATTTTCAGAGGAACTTTTGAGGTGTTCCTGGCTTTGGGGTTTTGAATAATACAGGGTGCTGCCTCTTCATTTTGTGGAGATGAGATGTTGGTCCCTGCTTGGCCCAGCCTCAGGTTCCGTAGCACTGACTTACAGTGTCATTTTCAACCTTTAGGCAAAGTCAGTCTTGGTATTACAGGAAGAACAATTGGTTAAAACAACTATGTCACTGGTTATAATCATATATTGATTAACAATGACAATAGCACTAAACACTATAGAAAATGGTCACTATTAATTAGCTGCCTGTAGTGAATCGACAATTGGTAATCATTTTTAACACCCAGATGAACTGAACCAGCATCTTTCTGGGTACAGAGGTGTGGACCCACATGAAGAACTTTTTAAAAAATGTATTTGGTACAGGGCCTCACTACAGGCTATGGTTTGTAGAAAGCCTCCTGTTTTCAGCCTCCCCAGCACTGGGACTATAGGTGTGGGCCACCACAGCTGGTGTTGGAGGCTGGTTCAGCACACCCAGGATGGGGGTGATGCAGTATGTGGTATCAAGGCTTGAACCCTGGTGTCAGTGCTATGTTAAGCAGGTACTCAGTCCACTGGGCTATTTGGCATGCCCCTACCTGAGGATTTTTAGCAACAAATTGAAGAGCAGAACCAGAATAAAAGAAAAGAATTTGTTAGCAAAAAGTTGATTCTCTTGGGTTGGCCTGTCGTCCTGGAGGAGCTCGCCATGCTGCCTCTCCTGATATGAACACAGCTGTTCTCATTACAGAAGGAGCTCATGATCTTGGCATTGCTGAGAAAGGCTATGATTAACCTTGGTGAGGTTCTGGTCCTTTCTTAGAACATTACTTCCTAACTTCAGGGAGGAATATGGTGTGCTGCTTAGTGTCCTGGAGAAGCTTGTTGTCTTAGCTTTCCTAATAAAAAACTTGGCTGTTTTCATAAGAGGATCTTGGGACCTTGTTGTCATGGAAGATGACTGTGCTCCTTTTAGGGAAGCTCTGGTCTTTATTTTGAGTTTCCATTCCTGACTACAGTGCAGATGCCTCAGCCTACTAGCACAGAGCCTTCATCCCACTAGCACAGGTTTTCTAGCTTCTACCATTGACCTCTGGACTAATCCAGATTCCTGCAGATTCATGAAACCGATGTGTGTGGCATTGTGATGAGCTCTCTATCTCCAGCTGTACTCAGGGGAGTTGTCATGGGCTGTAGATCTTTATAAGACTTGTGGAGGACATTGGTACAAGATACAAGCCCTCAGCCTGATTCTTTGGTCTTTATAGTGTGGACAGTTTTCCCGCACTATTTTTCCAAATGACTGTGTGGATCACTACTATAAAATAATCCTATCAATTTGTAAACCCTGACTACAGTATCACCTTAACTGTATGAACCAGATGTGTGGTCATATAACAAAATCTAATACAAACCAGAAAATTGTATATAGGAAGTAAGTCCTATATGTGGCAAATGTGGCTTCAGTGAAAAAAATAATTAAAAGGGGTTAAGAGGAAAAAGAGAGAAATAGAAGCAAAGGGAGAGATTACCAGCAAGGCTAGATGACAAAGGAGGAGCACAGAAACTTCACAAAACTGTAGCAGAAGATAAGAGAAAAAGAGATGAGAAAGAAATAAAAATAACAACAGGATAAAACAACAACAAGCCTACAATCTATGTTCACATTCAGATAAGAACAAGAACAACTAATGAAGAAAAAACAAATGAGGGGCTGGAGAGATAGTTCAGTAGAATAAACGTTTGCTGGCAAGCATCAAGGCCTGCATTCAATCCCCACTCTGAAAAAAAGAAAGAAAGAAAGAAAGAAAGAAAGAAAGAACAACAGAAAAAGAAAAATAAATCAAGAAAAGAAAAAAATAAAATGGAGATCCTATGTTAAAACGTGTGCTTGCCCTCACTGGTAGACAATGTGTGTATAAAGAATCCAGATCCATGTCAAGCAGTTGCAGGAACCAGAAGCATCATTATGCAGGATAAATGATTATTCCAAGGAGCCTAGACCCACACAAATTAGAACCATGCTATCACTTAAGGTATGGAAGGTACAAAACTGTTACTGTAGCCCTCTTTATAACTACTTTACTGATTTTCAGGAAAGTTCATACTGGCAATAGATCATTTTGCAATGTTTTCTTTTTCTCGCAAATAGAACATATTTGTCCGTTGTATTCCTGTATATTAAGAGAATCAGTATCTGTTTCCATCTTATGACAGTTACACGGAAAGACAATTTACTTCTTGCCTAATTCCAAAATTCATTGCATATGGAAAAATAACTGTCGTGGACCAACTTGATAATATTTAGGAAATAACTCTAGTATATCAACACAAAATTCATGATTCACAAGCAGGCCTAGGGCCTGGGGGTTCAATCGCTTGGCCTGAGACAGCAGTTGAGTCTGAGCATGGTGGTACATGCCTGTAATCCCAGTTCCTGGGAGCCTGTATACTGGCAAATCACTATAAATAAGATCAAGTAGTAAGACTGTGAACGCCCTGTAGACTCTTCTCTAAAATACAAAAAGAAAAATTTAAAAAAATGTATGATTCAGCTCTTTCTAATATCTTAGAAGCATTGATTTGGAGGTTGTTATTGTCTAATTCAAACTGGGAATTATGGTGCATACCTGTCATCTCTGTTCTGAAAGCAAGAACATCACCATGAGTTTGAGAACAGCCTGGGCTATATAGTGAGCTCAAGGATAGCCTGAGCTATGTAACAGTACTATGCCCACTCAAAAACAAACAAAACTTCTTCATATTCAAAATAAGTAAACTGTATCCTCTCCTCTCCAATGATTTTCTATTGGTATAATGATAAAACTCACCATCATCTTCCACAAATTTCCTCTCGGCTTTCTATCTGCAACTTTCCACTTTCAACACTTAATTTGTCTTATCCTGGACACATCCTTCAATATCTCATGAATTATTATTGTTAAAAATTTCAGCATTTTAATTAAAAATTATAGTTGGTACAAATGCTTCCTCTAGTAATCAAAAACTCTCATTCTGAACACAAATGAACAACACCAGAACGGGTCTCTTCTGTCCCACAGAACACTATCATCAATTTGAACAAGGGACAATGCTACAGTAAGGAGAAAAAGAACTCTTTTGCATGAATACATTATATCAGTATGTAAGGATATTTTTTCCACCAAGTATTGATAACTTAGATGGACAGTATGCAGTGAGTTCAAGGTGGAAGAAAGGCACAAAAATGGTGTTGCCTTGTGCCGCTCCTCTCATTCTCTGGAAAGAGGGCTAGTTTTCAGTGTAACTTCAGGTTCAATGACAGAAACATCAGAAAGAGAAGCAGAAATTTGTAAAGGATTTCTCTTTTAGGTAGTACATACTTAGAACTGATTCCCTCTAGCATGGTACAATTGAGGGCTAATACTACTAAACACAAAACGTAGGAAATACTCTTCATCTGTTTGGATGGTTATGAAAATAGTGTATGATATGGATGTAATTGCAGTGTGAGCTATGAAAGTACAAGAAACAGAAGCTTACTTCTGGGTGATAATGTTGAGGTGGTAGGAACCTTAAGAGGTGTCTCTACTCAAAGACTATAGGTACGAAAGGAACGGAGGAGTTGGGCAATTCATTACAAGTTTTTTTTTTTCTTTTTAAGAGTACAAAATGGTAAAAAATAAAAATTTCAAAACTATGTAAAATATCATTAAACAAAGTAATAGGAATTCAACAATGGTTGTTGTATTGTATAACGTTATCTTAAAATTAGTTGTTTATGTTACCAGATATAAACCTGCAATTTTTAATAGGCCAGCCAAAATCTACAGTGCAATGATCCAAGATATCTTCCCCACCAGCATGATGCTTTCTAGCACGTGTGACAATCAGAAGACCCCCACTGGAGCAAAGCAATTGCTGCCCCTATATCTTATATCTGCAGAAGTGTGACCTGACTGAGTCTTTTCTGTATAAAGTACCCAGGTGTTCTGTTGGAGAAACTCTGAAAGAGTAAGAACATGAAAAAATAATATGAGTTAGAAACAGACTGTTCTCTCACAAATTGAACAAATTGAACAAATTCATTGTTTTTGCCCTGGGTTAGATGTACGCTTTTTGTGCATGGTCATCTTGGGATACAGATGGCCAAAAAATACTCAAAGAAAGAGTTAAGATATTTCCCGTAAGATGCTCAGAGCTAAAGAATAACTCATGAATCATTACTTGGAATAGAGATACTACCACCCTGATTAGACAATTACAAGTAGAAAAAATCAGGAATCCTAGGTAGGGCAGACAAAAAGTTCATGAGGAGAAATGATATTATATTTAAAGAAGTTTAAGGTGCAATTATTCTATCTCTATTCCTATATTAAATAGCTGCAGGTAGGTATGTTTGGCTTGCAGAATTTTTTAAAACTTAGAACTACATCCTACTCCTAAATAAAGATCATTGTACTTATTACTTCAGATTTCTTTAGGACATTTAGTTTCTTAACGAAATAAACAACACAGTTGGATAAGGCAAATAATTTTATGTATGAGAAGGGAAGTGAATTCTCTGAATAAATAACAGGGGATTTACAAAATACACTGGCAATTTTCTGACTTGTCAAATATTTAAGCATTAATTATATCTACGCAAGAATAACATACGGATCCATTTCCTTCAAGAAATTGTTCTGTTTTCTGCCTTCCTGTTTGTTTGCTTGTGCTTTTCAGACCTCAGTTAATTCCTCACCATGTGATCCTGCTTAGCTTTTCATAATCCTGTGTACTATTCTTTCTTAATTACGGACCAGCTCAGTGTTTCCAGAGATGCACATATTTCTTCGTGTATCCAGTGCAGCTTTTCAACAAGAATTGACACAGAAACCCTTCTTCCTGCAAACATTCTGTTTGTTTCACTTCATAAGATACTCTTTCACTGTATCCACTATTCAACCAGTGTGTGTGTGTGTGTGTGTGTGTGTGTGTGTGTGTGTGTGTTTGTGTGTAAATGTGTCTGTGTCTGTGTTTGTTTGTTTGTGTTGCAGGGAATTGAGCCCAGGGCCCTTTGCTCTGAGCTATATCCCAATCAATTGTGTGTTTTTTTTTGTTGTTGTTGTTTTGTTTTTTTTTTTAAACAAGATCTCACTAGGCAGCTCAGAAATGTGCTGATTCTCCTGGTTTCAGCCTCCTCAGCACTGGGATCACAGGGATGCAGTGCCATGCATGTGGGGCCACATAGCATATGGTGCTGGGGATCCAACCACTGACCCTGTGATTGCCTAAGCAGGTGTTCAATCCTCTGAGATAACTTGCCAGCTTAGTTTTGTTTTAATTTTGAAACAAGCATTTGCTCAGTTGCTAAGAATCCCAAGCTGCTGATACTCCCACCTCAGCACTCCAGAATCCTGGGGTTACAGGTATGCACCACAATACAACGTCTTGCTACTCAATCTTTTCTGTTGTAATTTCCATGGGAAAAAAAGTTAACTTCCTACTCACACATTTTTTACTGTTTATGTAGAATAGTTACCATAATAGAATTTATAAATTTAGAGGTATAAGCTATGTATTGATAAATTATATTGTTCCTCCGAAGCCCACAAATATCTATTGATCTCCATAAGGTCTGTTTCACACAAACTCAAAAATTGTGTTTACAGCTGAGACCTCTGGCTACCTGAGACTTCCTCTGGCCCACCTGAGGCCTCCTCCGGCCCACCGCCAGTGCAGCCTATCCAGCAACAGGCCCACCACATCAGACCTCCTCTGGCCTGCTGCAAGCATAGACTATCCAGAAGCTAGGTCTGCCCTGTGAGTCAGACTTTCAGCCGCACACAAGTGTAGCCTATCCAGCACCAAGTCCACCATAAGAATCAGACCTCCAGCCCAATGCAAGCTTAGCCTATCAAGCAGCGATGGCCACCAGGTAACTGAAACCTCCCTCCCCCAGCCTGCAAGCAGCTCAGCCAACCCAGCAGCCTGGACTGAATGACTAACCTGTGGGCACGCAGTCCTGGACCAAAGATCACTCCTATACAGAAAGATACAGACAAGGAGCAAAATGCAGTCACAGGTCCCAAGCCCACCTGTAACAGATAAAGGAGACACTACCTGAAGAGAAAATGGAAATCACACAGACAGAATCTATGAATGAATAGCTTCTGCTCTAGACAGACAAGTGGAGAAACATATAGAACAACTCAGATCACAGATAATATGTGAAGAAAAAAAAAGAAATGTATGAATTAATAGACTCTGAAGTAGAAAAACAACTGCAGAAACATGTAGAGGAAACCAGGGCAGAAGTAACGTCTGAAGGTAAAAAAGACTAATTAATAGCATCTAAAGTAGGGGAACAACTATAGAAAGGTAGGGAGGAAACGAAAGGAAGAGCAAACGAAATTAAAAGCCCAAACACTGGAGCAAATTATAAACATTAGAGCAGAAATCAATTCAATTGAGACAAAAAAAAAAAAAAAAAAAAAAAAAAAAAAAAAAAAAAAAAAAAAAAAAAAAAAA
>PVJA010016243.1:0-17927 GCA_004027025.1 Myocastor coypus | reverse complement strand
AGACCCAACAGAGATTCAGAAGATAGCTAGTTTGAGAATCTTTACTCTTAGAGAATTGAAGACACAGAAGAAATGGACAGAATCCTAGAAATGTATAAATTACAAAACTGAATCAAGAATATATAAGATCTCTTAGCCGGTTGTGGTGGCGCAGGCCTGTAATCCCAGCACTTGGGAGGCTGAGACACGAGGATCGGTGTGAGTTCGAGACTAGCCTGGGCTACGAAAGTGATCTCAAGGCCAGCCTGAACTGCAGAGCGAGACCTTGTCTCAAAAAGACAAAAAAAAAAAAAAAAAAAAAAAAAAAAAAAAAAAAAAAAAAAAAAAAAAAAAAAAAAAAAAAAAAAAAAAAAAAAAAAAAAAAAAAAAAAAAAGAACTCTTAACAACCCAATAACAGTCAATGAAATACAAAATGTAATAAAAAGCAGACCGAGACAAAAAAAAGTGCAGTACCTGATGGACTCACCACTAAATTCTATAAGAAATTCATAGGAGACATAAGCCCAATATTTGTCAAACTCTTGAATGAAATTGAATAGGAAGCAATCCTCCCAAAATCATTCCTAGAAGCAAGTATTACACTGATACAAAAACCAGAGAGACACAACTAAACATGAGAACTACAGGGCAATTACTGTCATAAACATAGAGATGAAAATCCTCAATAAAATGCTCTCCACTAGAACACAACAAATCATCAAGAAGATTATATGCCATGACCAGGTAGGATTCATCCCAGGAATGTAAGGATGATTAAATATACGCAAATCTATAAATGTGATATACTATATCAATAGAGCCAAGCCAAAAATCACATGATTGTCTCAATTGATGCAGAAAAGGCTTTTGATAAAGTCAAACACTCATTCATGTTCCAAGTCCTGCAGAAACTTGGAATAGAGAGCCTCTACCTCAATCTGATAAAAGCCATCTATGACAATCCAACAGCTAGCATAATTTTAAATAGGGAAAAGTTGAAGCCTTTTACTATCAAATCTGGTATAAGACAAGGATGTCCTGTGTCACCACTCCTATTCATTATATTTCTGGAATCATTAGCTACAGCCATTAGACAAGAGAGAGAAATAAAAAGAATAAAAATAGGTAAATAAGAAGTTAAATTATCATTATTTGCAGATTACACAATGATTTATGTGGAAGACCCCAAAAACTCCACCAACAATTTCCTAGAATTAATACACAAATTCATTAGCATAGCAGGTTGCAAAGTCAACACATACAAGTCGATGGCATGCCCCTGTACAGATAACAAACACACTGAGAGGGAAATTAGAGAAACAGTACCTTCAACAATAGCACTGAAGAAAATGAAATGCTTAGGAATTAACCTAACCAAGAAGTAAAAGAGCTTTTCAATGAAAACTAGAGTACTCTGAAAACAGAGATTCTAGAGTATTTCACAAAATGGAAGGATGTTCCCTGCTCCTGGATAGGAAGAACCAACACTGTGAAGATGGCAATACTCCCTAAAATGTTATACAGATTTAATGCAATTCCTATCAAAATACCATCAACATACTTCACACAACTGGAGAAGTCATTCCTAAAATTTATTTGGAACCAAGAACGACCCAGAATTGCATAGACAATCCTGGGCAACAACGGTAAGGCAGGAGACATTACAATTCCTGAACTAAAATTATACTGCAGAGCTACCGTGATAAAATCAGTATACTATTGGCAAAAAAAAGTGACCTGAGGATCAGTGGAATAGATTAGATGGTACAGAAGTAAATAAAAACACATACAGCTATCTCATTTTTGACAAAGGAGCCAAACATGTTTACTGGAAGAAAGATAGCCTCTTTTAACAAATGGTGCTGAAAAAACTGGCTCACCACATGCTGGAAACTAAAACTTGACCCAGGCCTATCACCATGCACTAAACTAGAGTCAAAATGGATTAAAGATCTAAATATTAAAAGAGAAACCCTAAACCTTCTAGAGGAGAAAGTCAGAGGAAATCTTGAAGACATCAGGATAGTCAAAGAGTTTATGGACAAGAATCAAAATGCACGTTGAACACTTGAAAGAATCAACAAACGGGACCTCCCTCCTCAGAGAACCTTTGCCATGTCAAAAGAAATTACCAACAGAGTGAAAGGACAACCCACAAACTTCAAAAAGATTTTAACTAATAAATATTTAGACAAAGGTCTTCTATCTAGCATTTATGAAGAACTAAAAACCATTTGTATCTCAAAATTCAAAGATCCAATTCAGAAATGGGCATCTGAGATAAACACACACTTCTGAAAGAAAGAAAATTAATAAACCTATAAATACATGAAGAAATGCTCCGTATTGCTAGTCATTCGTGAAATGCAAATCCAAACAACACTTAAATACCATCTCACCCCAGAAAGAATAGCTACTATAAAGAAATCAACCAACAACAAATGTTGGAGAGGCTGTGGGGAAATAGGAACGCTTTTGCACTGCTGGTGGGAATGCAGACTGGTGCAACCATTATGGAAAGCAGTGTGGAGACTTCTTAAAAAACTAGAGCTGGAAATCTCATTCAATCGAGCTATCCCCTACTGGCAATTTTTCCAGAAGAACTGAAAACATCATATCATAGTGATATCTTTGCACCTATGTTCAATTTGTAATAGTCAAATCCTGGAAACAACCAAAATACCCATCATCTGAAGAATGGTTGAAAAAGATGTGGTATTTTCATAAAATGGAATATTACTCAACTATAAGGAATGAGAAACTAGAAGACTTCATATATAAATGAATGTATCTTGAACATATACTCATAACTGAAATAAACCAGACCTACATATGCAAATATCATGTAGTCTCCCTAGTGTAAGGACTTCAAGGGAGAAATAAATAAATAAATACATGAATAAATACATAAATTTGGGGCCGTACCAGGAATCAATCACAGGACCTTGCATTTTCTGCATTCTCAACCCCTATATTTTTTTTAGAAGAGTGACTTAAATACAAAATGCATTTGGAAGAGTTAAAAAATTAATATTTATCAAAAGTGTTAATGTTTAATTTTTTGATCCGTCTTATATACCAATGTCTGTTGATCTATACTGATTTGATGATGAAAATATATCATGCAACCATTGTAAATTTTTTCTTATTTTAAATTCTGTACTATATGTACTTTTGTTTCTGTTTTTTTTTCTATATTTTTCTGCTATTTTTATTCTTTAAAATGAAATATATAAATAAATGAATTGCATTTTCATACTTAAACTTCTGATTATATAATTAAAACTTTTTTTTCCCAGTACTGGGGATTGAACTCAGGACCCTGTGCTTGCAAGCACTTATTCTACTGAGCTATTTCCCTAACCCCTTATAATTAAAACTTATTACCGTTTTTCTTTCTTTCATTTTGTTGAATCCTTGCATCAGACATTTAGGACAGCTTTGGGGCTATCTATTTTCATTTCACTCTGATTTGTTTTTAAATGGAAAATTCATAACATAAAGTCAAATACCATTAAATTTGACCTCAAAGAATAAGTCATTTTTTCTGACTATTCTCCATCTCAATTTGAGATTGAGCTATCAATCTAAATTATCTCTCCCTAGAACAGTTATACATATTTGTTGAGAAACAACTAAATTACACTTGTATTTACTATAACCTTTTTTCACAAAAATGTTCAGAAATGTTTGAGGCATAAATTACTGTACATTATTGTCTCATTAAAATTGAATAACTTTACTTCCATCTCGGTGATGTTAGTTACTAGAGGAAAGGCCTGTTTTGGTAGTGAAATTGAAGCAGTAAGAGTCATTCAGTGGAACTGTAGAATAATTAAATGTCTTACAATAGATTGTGGTGTAGCTTTTCAAGAAATACAGAAAAGTTGGGTAAAATACTTGAGAATATTGAGAGGCTATCGCTTTCAAGATAATTACTACCTGGGGGAAAACAAACAAAAAAACAATGAAACATGCTTTTACTTTAAAAAGAAATCTTTCATAGGGTCTAGTCAGATTAGTAGGAAATGTTCACACTTATTTTCCAACTCCAAAGATAAAGTCAGTGCAGTAGGGATATATGAAAGAATTCAATTTTCAGAGCTAAGCAACTGGCTGAAATAACTAAAGCCAGATATGATGACAGTGTTTTGCTGAATAGAGACTTTTAGAAATAGAAATTATTTGAAAATTGTACAACATAAGAAAAAAATTATCAGAGGAGCTTGACAAAATTTTGATCGAGGTGTACAAAAAACAGACAATTGATTGACTGAATGTGATCATGTGGTCTGTACAGCAGAGAAAAAAGAGAAATACAGAAAAATGAAAGGTTCCTGTACCATAAGGCCAATTCCTAATGTGGAATTGCAAAAAACAAAAAAACGTCTAAAACAACTTAGAAAATATAAAACAGACACACTTGTTTATCTTTGAAAACTTTTTTTCAGCCTCCCAAGTGTGGGGATTATAGACACCTACCACCACAGCACGCCAGGGATCAAACCCCAGTCCCTGCGTCTGACTGGGTGGGCACTTCAGTCGGCTTAGCTATTTGACCAGTCCTTATTACTATATTTAAGACAATCAAATTTTATTTTTCAAGTGAATGACTTTTATGTTATGCAATTTGTAAAGCTATAAAACTTTAAATGCAAACAAGAATAAATACACAAAAAATGAAATGGCTATTTGATTGATATTTTAAAATAAACTTCAATTCATTCTCTTTTCGATGTTTACAAAGATCACTAACTACCTGTGCCTACTTATTTCTCTGTTCTCACGGCTAACAACAGCTCTCATCTTTCTCTATCTCTGTTGGTCTCTGCCAATTCCTGGAAATCTCTTGCACTTTGAGCATTATTTTTTCTACATTAATATCATAGCAAAGTTTATGTTCTCAGTTTTCAACCCCTTTGACTCATTAAATTTATGTTTCTTCAGTAGTGTTCAATACCCAGCACGAATTCATCAACACTGACAGGCTTTCTCTAACTTTGCCTTAGTAAGCAGCACATGCCAACCTTACCAGTCACAATACTGTCTTGATGCTATGTTAGAAGATTGTTTGCTTTTTATAATCTGGTTTTTGTCAGTTTACTTCATGCAGAGTTTAGTATCTATGCTTCTAATAGTCGTGTGATTAGCATTCTCTTCAGCATTGTCATTTCTAGAATAATTTTCAACAGTAGACTGGCTAATTTTTAAATGAATAGAAAGAAAAGACAAATGATCTCATGAACTATGCCTACCTAGTGCCTAATATCTACTTAAGAGATAAATGTGAAGCTAAGCGTCAGAATGAGTACTAATTTCACTGTCAGCAGTGACTTGAAGAGTAAGTTTTGAAGACACTAAGAACATCTTAGGTCGTCATTTTCTCCACTGCAAAATGATGGCTGATATTTTGTCTACCTATAGTACAAGCAAGATAAAAAAATTTAAATAAGGTGAAAATATAGCAGGCTTTTCTAAATTATAAAATAATAATCAATAACAAGGATGTTTTACCAATTTTCTTTAGCTTTAATATTAACTCTTTCTGCTCTTGATGGACTTGTCAGGAATCTCTTTATCATATATAATAATCCAGATTTCCTCTGCATTGCTTTATTTCAAAGCTAAGACTAGCATTTGCTTTGCCATTTTTTTTCTTTCAACAACACTATTAACTTTCTTTTTTTAACACTATTAACTTTCTAGTAGATCACTATCTCTCCTCACCTATGTATTCTCTATCAGAATTAAGTCCCTTGGAAAATACATAAACATAGAACAATTTGTCTTTAATAGTTATTTTGATTGTGTGGTTTTCATTTGAAAGTGTTATAGAGATATATTTTTCCTTTTTATAAATTAAAATGTCTGAATGGCAATGTAAATTTAGAAAGTGTGTTACAGAAAATATTCACATATTTTTAAAAATACAGGAGCTGGGGAGATAGATTGGAGGTCTAGATGCCTGCCTAGCAAGCAAAGGGATTCAGGTACCACATGCCATGCTGACCATGGAACACTGTGCTAGCCACTAAAACTGGCTGTGATGGTGCACACCAGTAATCCCATCTCTGTGGGGGCGAAAACAGGAGGATCACTACGAATCTGAGCTGCATAGCGGGACCCTTTACCAAATAAATATATTTAAAAATATAAGGATTTTTTTTTTTTGTATTTTTAGGGAAAGGTCTATGGGGTGTTCAGGATCTCACTACTAGATTGGCCTTGTAGTGATCCGCTTGTTTACAGCCACTCAAGAGCTGAGATTACAGCCACACCACCATACCTAGTCTCAATTGCTGCCTCAGCGTGCCCCAAGGGTGGGTCCAACATGGCTTTTGAGGGATCAAACTCCCAGCCCCTGTGCCTGCTTGCAGCTGCTTTAATCCACTGAAATATTTGGCCTGCCCCAAAATACAAGGAATCATGATTTTTACCCCTTTACATATGGAAAATTATGATAAATAATTCTAGAAAATGAAACTAATTATCACAGAAAATGATTTTTAATATCATTTCCCAGGTGCATGTAAATATAATATATAGGATGAACAGGATTTGTTTTCTAAATTTATTAGATTATATATTCCTATTAATAAGTCAAACCACTCAACAGTTCATTTATTTAGAAATAGGACCAACTATTGCACAGTTTCACTAATATTTGTGAAAGGAAATATAGAAATGACAATTGTATCAAATTTATTAAGTTGAAGAGCCAGCTGCTTGGAATGATGCCCACGCAAGCACCACTTGGGATAGTCAACATTTATGCAAACACTTTGCCTCTCTGAGTGATGAACAGGACGAACTGTTGTTAAGTGATGACGCCAGGCTTCCTGGCTTTACTTAGAAGTTTTCATTTTTATTTGGTCTGATTTTTCTTCCCCTACTTTTTCTGTCTAATCTTCTACCATAAAATTTAACTAGGGATGTTTAACAAATGTCCACAAATACTGCAAGGAGGATCCTGGAAATACTTCGCTGACAGCAATCAAAATAAGGTTCTATCAAAGACTTGGAACATATGACATAAAGAAGCAAACTATTTCCTAGCTATAGAAGCAGGAGTTTTGTCACAATTAAAGAAGAAAATAACAACCCAGAAATACGTCACAGTTACACAGCCTTCTCATTTCTTATGCTGGGAGTCACCTGGATTGATGGTTTGTCTATATCTACAACATGGTTAAAGCTTTTAAATATATTGCAGTTATTTTTACGTTGATTTTCACCTGAACACTGTTGGGGAGTAGAAAATATTTCATTTACTTTTGTATTTAAATGACACTCCCTCCAAATCAATCAAATTTCCATATTCCTCAGTAGGCTCTCAATAAGATCAGATAATTTCAAAATTATTTTATGCTGTTATGAAATAGTCTTATAACTGTATACCTTGTGCAAAATACCTTTGGAAACTAGATTACAATGGACTGACCAGATAGCTCAGTGGACTAAAGCACCTGCTTAGGCAGGCACAGGGACCAGGATTCAATCTCTGCTATGCTATGCCATCCCAATCCCCAGGGTGCACTGAGAAAGTGATTGAGACTGGGTGTGGTGGTGCGAGTCTGTAATCCCAGTGCTAGGGAGGCTGAAAACAGGAAGATCACTAGGAGTCCATTTTGTGTTGTGAGATCCTGTAGAGTCTGGACTAAATATATTTTTTTTAAAAAACCTAGATAACAAGCATTATTACTTTAAATGTTCAGTTTATTTTTCATGTTACTTTGGGTAGTTAGTATACTGTAGTACCTGTGTGGTCTTGTCTAATTTCACAGTTAAATTTCTCAGCTGAATATCAAAAAACCTCTGCTAACCTTAAGTATTTTTGTTATTGGTGTTATTGTCTTAGAGAAGGGTCTAAACCAGTGGTTCTCAACCTGTGGGTCGTGACCCCGGCGGGGGTCAAACGAATACATAATGCATATCAGGTATTCACATTCCGAATCACAACTATAGAAAATTATAGTTCTGAAGTACCCACCAAAATTATTTTTTGGTTTGGGGTCACTGCAACATGAGGAACTGTATTGCGGGGTCACGGCATTAGAAAGGTTGAGAACCACTGGTCTGAACGGTGTTCAGGGTCTCACTACCAAATCAGGCTTGTAGTGGTACGCTTGTTTACAGCGTCCCATGAACTGGGATTACAGGAGTGCACCACCTTGCCCAGTCTCAGTTGTCATCTCAGCACGTCTCAGGGCAGCACAGCAGGCTGGGGGATCACCCCTGCTCCTTTGTGCAGGCAATTTAATCCCCTGAGCTACTTGGCTGACCCTAATGCTTTAAAATCAGTTACTGATGGGGCCAGCAGGATGGTTCAGCAGTCTAAACCACCTGCTTAGGAAAGCTTAGACAACTGCAGGAAGTGCCTTCAATCCTCAGCACCACATGCTGCACCAGCCGCACTCCAGGGAAGGCTGAGCTGACCATAAAAAAAAAAAAATAAATAAATAAATAAATAAATAAATAAATAAAATCAGTTACTGATTAAGATTTTCTCTGGACATTTCTGAAACTGGGTATATCCCAGCTTCTTCATGTAAAGTATTGTTATCGAGATGGTGAGCATTTGAATAGAGAGGGAAACACCCCATATAATCAGTTCACCATTTTGGTATCATGCCTAGGCATTCTCACTCATCTGCATGTGTTTTAATGATTTACATTAAAGCCAAGTTGTAATAACAGAATAACAAGAACAGAAAGACACAAACTACTGAAATTTATTTCTCATGTGTTTGGAGTCTGGAAGTTCATCATTCATGTGCCAACCAGCTTAGTGCTTGGTGAAACCCTTCACAGTCCACACTCACTTGTTTTTCTTTTTCTTTTTTGGTTTTGTATTGTAGGAAAGAGTCTACAAGGCATTCAGGTTCTCACTACTAGATCACACACGTAGTGATCTGCCTGTTTACAGCCTCCCAAAAGCTGGGGTTATAGGCATGGGCCACCACACCCAGTCTCAATTGCTCTTTCAGTGGGGGAGGAGAAAAAGGAAAGCAGGCCTGGGGACAGTCTCTGCTCCTGTTTGCAGGCACTTTAATCTACTGAGCTATTTGGCCCACACTACACTGACTTCTTGTGTGTTCAGGGCCTTTCTTTAGAGGCTAGGTACAGAGAGAAACTGGGAGACAGAAAAAAAAAAAAAAAAAAAAAAAAGATAATTTTCGTTTTTATAAGGCATAAGTAGAAATGGTTTTATGGGTTAAGGCCTCAATTTGTATGGCCTTATTTAACCTTAATTATCACTGGAAATTCCCATCTACCAATATGGTCATATCCAGTAAGACTTCAACCATTACCTGGAGGGTGCCTGTAACCCATAGCAAAGAACATGCAAGTTGCTCAGCCTCTGTAATTTCTTTTTTAGAAGAATGACTTAAATACAAAATGCATTTGAAAGAGTTTGAAAAAAATTAAGGTTTATTGAAACTGTCAATGTTTAATTATTTGACCAATCTTACATACCTATATCTATTAATTTAAACAGATTTGATGAGAAAATATATAATATAACTGTTGTTAAATTTTTGTTCTTGTTTTGAAATTCTGTACTATACATGCTCTTGCTTGTTACTTTTTTCTATCTTTGTTTCTGCTATTTCTACTCTTTAAAATTTAAAAAGCACATGGAGATTGTCACCATTACATAATATCTAAGAAGATTTCACATGGAAGACAGAAATTTATGAGCACATATGTATTATGTCTCAATAATACTATTAGATCTTACACGCTTCCTTACTAGGAATGAAAGAAGGCAATTTTTTCTTCTTTTAGATCTTTAGACAACATTGACCTTTCTGTGTTACAATGAATTTGCACTCTGTGATCTCTCCTGGAAAGCAGTGGATTATTAGAGGGAAAATGAAGTGATTAAGTAACACTTCAGAATTAGGACTTGGCTCAAATTATCCACAATTCAAGAACAAAGCTGTGAATAACAAATATCACAGAAAAGAATTTAGAGATAATATTGTAGGAAGATATTGTCTGCCTCAATTAACAATGCTAAGATAATAAGTTTTCAAAGGGAGAAAGATATGGATTTCTCATTAGTTTTATATAATCCCTTTAATTCATTCATTAATAGCTTTCTTGGCCAATATATGAATTTGACATTGTTTCATAAATTAAATCATGAATATTAGGTCAATTTTTCAATCAAGGTAATTCATTCTACGGAAATTTGACTACGGATTAATAATGCTGTTGAATTATTTCTTTTCATTTGAAAACAAGCCTATGAGATTTTATACCCTAAGTGACAAAGTGTGTGACATTATATGCTTTAACATCCTGCCTTGTCAGTTTCACTATGTGAATAGAACAATGAACTACTCATTGATATCTAACATATTTTATGAACTAGAAATTAGTAGAAGTAATCACGAAAGATGATGTGCACTCAAATTTCTATGTAGATAATAGTGCTAGAGAAATAATTCCTGAGTGGAAATATCTAAAAGTAAGTAATTACTCTTACCCACATCACATGAGTTTCTCGATTCAGGGATATAATTGCAGGTATATTCACTTAACCTATCAGAACAACACACTCATTTTGAGAATTAACCCTCAGATTCATATTTTATGGTGAAAAAATGCACAAGGGATAATATTTGTGTATGATTTGATTTTTAGAATTTCAATTACTTTCTGATACTGACAATGAACTTATTAAGTTATGCAAAGAAAAATGAAATGTGAAGGAAAAAAGGTTTTTCTGAAAGATGTTGAATCTATCTGTATAAAAATACTTGAGATATTATTTATCTAAGGAAAGTTCAATGTAAAATAGATACGTTTGTATTCATGGATGATCTACGTTATTATTTTATATACTTATTTGATACAGGGTCTCACTAAACTGTTTGGACTCGTAGTGGTTTTCCTGTCTCAGCTTTCCCAGCACTGAGATTACTGGAACGCAACACTATTCCTGGTTTTGGTGGCTGGCATGGTGGTCCCAAGATTCCGGGGATGGCAGAGCAAGAAGTATCGGGGATGGAAACCGAGTCCTTGCACTTGCCGAATACGCACTTAGGCCTCCAAGTGATCTCCCCAATGCTCAACTTTCTTATTTGAATTCATAACTATTTAGGTCGTCTTTACTAAATCAAATGTTAGCGTACATAGAAGTAAATTTCATTTTTAAACATAATTTCCAAAACAATTATTTATTTAAGCCTACTATTTAAATATAACAGACAAAAATGTACTTGAGGCTAGCTTTAAGGTACTATTTTATTTTGCATCTTGTTTTCGTTTAGTTAATACATGTATGCTTATTGCCTATAATACAAATATTAAAATATTTTACAAAAAATATTTATGCTCATATAAGATATATAGTAGCAACTACACTTCACTAAAAGCTCTCTGCAATCTAATTTTGAAATTCATTCACAGAAATTTTATGTTCCATAGAAATAAAAATATATATATATATAGCCAGGCATGGTGGCTCACGCCTGTAATTCCAGCACTACAGAGGCTGAGGCAGGAGGATTGGTGCAAGTTCGAGACCAGCCTGGGCTACAAAAGTGAGCTCAAGGTCAGCCTCAACTGCATGGCAAGACCCTGTCTCAAAAAGCAAAAAAAAAAAAATATAAATAAATAAAATAAAATAAAAAGAAAGAAATTAAAAACTATATAGCCTCTCGTTTCATGATTGGAAGGTTCTTTGTTGGCATTCATTCATGACATTGGAAGCTAATCAGTTATGTCATGAAACTAGAAATCAGAACTATTATGTGGGGGCCCAGCGGGATGGCTCAGTGGTCTAAAGGCCTGCTTGGAGAAGCTTGGGCAACTTCAGGGACCTTGGTTTGATCCCTGGCACCACATACTGTGCCAGCCCTGCCCTCGGGGCGGGCTGAGCTGGCCATAAAAATGAGTGAATAAAAAAACAGTTCTGAAACAAGAAAAAAATAAATGAATAAAATAAAAAATAACTATTATTTGTATTTATATTTGGGGGGAAAATAAAGCAATTTAAAGTAATGGTGAGATACATTTTCATATAAACTGTCACACTCTTCTTTTACTCAATTTGTTATAAATATTTCTTCTAAAGTTTGTTTTATACCACCATTCTGGAAATATGAAAATATGAACAACATTAAAGTTTTAATAATAAAATGATTCCTATTTTTAATAATTATTATTTTTAAAGCATGTGCAGTGTGGAGTTAACAAGTAAACTATCGTGGCCTCAGTGATCACGCAGCATAAGCCTACAGCTATTTTCCCAAAGCTGAATTTCCAGGGAAATCTGTACCTTTTAAATTGAACTACTTTACAAAATTCAACCTATGGTATGAAACCCAGTATTTAACAGCACAGGAAACATTGATAAATATATATTTTACCTCTACATTTTGGACGTAATTTTCTTAGTCCATTACTTTATCTTTGGTTTTTGTTTGTTACTGTTATTTGTGTTCTAAATCAGCCAGTTAATTTATTTTTTAAAATGTTATTAATTTCTATCAGAAAGAAATAACAATAAGACAGTTTCAAAACAAGTTATTAGGACAGTTACAACAATTAATGCATAGCATATTGTTGTTTTCATAGTAGTTGTTCAGGGTACAAGATGCAGATGTGATCTTTTCTAAACACTATTAGTACAAATCTTTATTTTCACTGAACTAAGAGAAAGTAGCTGTGTATATAGTCCAATAGTCCATAATAGTAGTGGGTTATCAGCAGAACTGGCAGCATCAGAAGCTATTGCCGTGAGCCTTTTACAGGCAGCATATTAATACGGCTTTACTTTTTATGCCTCATGGTTAGACTTTTCTGCTGGATTGTTAAGAACAAGCTAAAGCAAGACCTAACTAATAAAGCATGTCACTTTTTTATCTGACAATGTTGGTCAAATCCCCTCAAGATTAACCATGAAACTATGTACAGCATTTTGTAGAACTTTTGTCAGTGGCAGCTGTCTGGATGAGTCAGGGCCATTGCTTGACCAGTTTGCTGTCTGTGAAAGCCTGAGAGAATGTTTTCTCCCTGTGTGACTCTACTTATGCACACTGTACATTGCTGACCCCTTTCTCTGTAGCTCCGTAATCTCCTTTACCCCAACATTTGGGATACCACGGAGTTATAGGATATTATAGTACAGTTTCTCTTATGTCCTGAGTCTTCACTGACCTTGATGGGCTAGGGCCAAAATATTGGCTATCCTTGTATCTCTTCCTTTCATATAATTTTTTGGTCTGCAAGCTTAAGATGTTAACACTCCAAAAGAGAAATTTAGTGATATTATTACCCTAGAACATGGGCACTTGCGCTTAACGTCGGTATCCTGTTGAATATCAAACACTTCAGACATTACTTGGAATCAGTGTTTTCCAACAATCATTGATACTCAAATAAACCCATATAGAATGTGATAAAAGCAATAATTATACATGTTTACACAGAGGTGTAGAAATTAAACTATATACAAAATTGTAACAGGTTAATCCTATGGTATTTTTTCTTGCCTTTTATTCTTTTTTATGGTCTTTTTAAAAACAACTACTTGAGAGAGAGTCTAGCTATAACTGATATGATATTAGAATCTGTGTGCACTAAAAGATGAGAATGATAGGTTCTCCAAGCACGTTTTTAGTATTAAACATTGCTGTCATCACCATAGTTGTGTAGTTCACATATATCAGAATATAGAGTTAGTTTGTGTGAGAATTCTACCATTTAATTGCTAGTTTTGAAAACCCAATGGAGATACTGAGGAACTTTAAAAAAAAAATTTGTATACATAAATGTACAATTTTGCCCCTTTCATGGTTCCTAACTTTTCTCCTTGATCTCTCTTTGTTGTTTAATCCTTAAGTTCTCACTTTCTTTTAACTGTATTATACCTTTTCATTTTTATTTCTTCTTTTGACTTCTTGTATTAGGGAGACTATACGATATTTCCATGTCACTCTGGTTTATTTCACTTATGAGCACATCTTCAAGTTGCATCCAGTTATATATGAAGATTTCGAGTTTATGGTTCTTTGTAGATGAGTAATATTCCACTGTATACAAATGCCACATCTTTTTTTCAGCCATTCTTCATGTGATGGACATTTTGGTTGTTTCCAAGATTTGGCTATCACAGATCGTGCTGCTATAAACATAGGAGCACAAATATCACGATGATAAGATGTTTCCAGTTCTTCTGGAAAAATTCCCAGTAGGGGGATAGCTACATTGAATGTGATCTGCAATCCTTGTTTTTTAAGGAGTCTACACACTGATTTCCATAATAGTTGTACCAGTCTACATTCTCACCAGCAGTGGAGAAGAATTACTTTAAATAACGTTCTATTTTCCAGAGGCAAATAATCAGCTAAGAATATTCAATCTCAGTTATAAACTTTATTCATTCCTCATATTTATGAGGTTTCAATTTTAAATCAGTGGCTACGGGATACAGCGAACCTTTTCACATTGAAGTGTCTCAGAAGATAAGAAATTGTAGATAATAAAAACTCGGTATCTGGGTCAAATGGAGCTTCCTCACACCTAAAAAAGGACTTATAATATTATTTGTCAAGTTGATTTTTTTAATTGTTGTATTTTTTTTCCTTTGAAATTCACCTAAAAACTGGAAATATTTTCAATTGTGTACTTCTGGTAAGTATAAATTGGATTACAATAAATATACTGTCAATTAGAAGGTGCTGCTTGCCATCTGTATTTTGTGTGTACTTGACAGTCTCTGGGGTTTCTAATACAATTTTCCTACTGGTATTTCACACTCAGTACATTATAATTGTTACTAAGTCATATGTGTGAATGAAAATATGGCTGTAATAAAATTATAGAAATAGAAGTGGAATACTGGGACTCCATTATTTTGGAATGTGTGATGTTGGAAGGATATCTCTATGATCTTTAAAGTCCAAAAAAGTTATTTCATTCGAAAATGTGGAAATCAGTTTTTAAAATTCAGCATCAAGAATTTAATTAATATGTTTGTGTAATAAAATTTATCTGAAATATATTACATAAAAAAGCTTCTTTTATTTTAAAATTCCTCTAAAACTATATCATCTAAGAATAATACAAATCCTAACCCTTACCCTAACCTTAACACTATTGAGATTTTAGACTGATAATGCCTGTATCAGTGTGAAAATTTGAAACTAAAATGATTGCCTTTCAAATGATTGAAATATTATTGCACATTAATATGTAATAACATATTAGCCAAAATACTCTTCAATCTGTTTAAGTAGATGTGGAAAGATAGCTGTTTTTACCATTTTAAGGGTTGGGAAGATAGCTACAAGATGTAAGCCCTGCCTGGTAAGTATTTTAACCACCAAAATATGTGAAAAGAGACAGGTCAAATAATATCCTTACTATGGGTAAAAAAGGAAAAATTATTACAGATACTCCCATTATCAATATGTTACTCTCAAATTTTCATTGTTGAAAAGTTGGGGGCACTGTGATTGATACAACTCAGTAGGTACTCGAATAAATTAGTTTTATCTGGAAGTTAATGCTATTCTTTATTGATCACCACTGTATTTTATTATATACTTCAAAATTATTCCATGTGATGATATAATGGAGAAAGCTACTTTTATATTTTGAAATGTTTTTAGTGACTTCTGCTTATCTCTGAATTACAAAATTATGAAAAATTATCAAAAACATCATAGGCTGTAAGATATCTTTTAAGGATGATTTTTAAAAGCACTGTGATAATTAAAATAATGATTCTTTTAAACCTGAGAAGACAAAGTTAATGTTAGAAAATGATCCTGCATAACCAGCAACATGGTTCTGAAAGTTGAGCCACTGAGGCTGTGCTAATGAGAAAAATCTTTCTGATGAACTGTTTAATTGGGTTTAACAAGGCTGTTTACAGCTAATCCTAACTGCACTAACAAGAAACTGAAGACTTCTACTCAATGGTAGTTTGGCTCCCTGTAGATCTAGCTCATAATTACAGTTTGATCTTTAATTATTCTGCTTCTCATTTTCAATTTATGATTAAGACCAACACTATGCCCTAGAGAGTGACAGTGCTGAAGTAGACAGGAAAGAACGGAGAACAGCAGTTCCTCAGCCTGTGACCAAAGCAGAGTTAGGTTTGTTTCGTTGCAAATTAGAACTCCCAGAGCAAATATGAAGAAAATACAGTAGAAGAAAGTAGTACCTATATTCTTAAATGTCAGCAGGACAGTATTTTTCTAACATGTTCAATACAAACTATTAATAGATTGGCAGTGAGTAATGCATTATAGGCCCATCATGTGTTCTGTTTAATCCCAACTGAGAAAATGTGTGACCTCATAAATTGGAAAATGATCTGAAGTTGTCCATGTTCCACCCACTACATATCTCACTGTGACAGAATAGTTCACATTTGCTAATTATATTAATTGAAATATATTGAATATTTTAAATAATACCTCATTCATTCCAAGCCCTCAAACTTATGCAGAATATTAACATTTTTAGTCAAAATATTTTTGATGATTATGTTTTAGAAGATCTTGCTAATTTCAAATCGGAGTTGTTTTCAGTTGAATTTAATAGCTGTTTCTGGACAAATAAAACATAAAATTATATAATCTAATATTTTCAGCATAAAGATCAAGAAGTCAAAAAGAACTAAAAATAATACACACAACTTTAACTATTTAACAGAATTTATATTAATACAGAAGACTACATAAATTGAGGCATGCCTTAGAGGCTGTCTCCACATTTGAAAGTAGAAACTTCTCTTTAGAATCTGCTTCAAACCATCATCAGTTAACTGTGATGAGAGAAACTGTAAAATCCCAAGTAATGTATTCAAATGTAATTATAAAAGCACATATGCTTGACCATTCATTGCAATGGATAATGAAATAGGTTTAGAAGATTAAAAGGGCAGTAGAAAGCAGTGAAGGTAAAGACAGAATCTCTTAAGCAGATGATAGCATTACAGTGTCCACCAAGGCAAACAGAAAAGACTGGAACATAGCACGGGCATGTTGTGTGTCGCTGCTTTTATCACATTGTCTGAAATACTAAAATGACGGACATCACATATTTCATGTATAAGATTAGGCCTCTTTAATGTGCCATGGTATGTCCTTTAAGTGTTGTACAATATTTTCTTTGACTCCTTTTAGGATACTGTTTAATATGTTGTGTGAATTATCCAGCATACTAAACTGTGATTAAATGAATATAAATCCTGTTTAGATACAATTTATTTTTTTAATATATTCATTATAATAGCATTATATCTACTCATCTCTTGATAACTATTTTTCAGACTTAGAAAATTTATGTTAACAAATTTCTATTTTGATTTCTATTAGGCTCTTTACCTAATTTTTAAAAATGGGACTTGAACTAAAGTACTGAGAGGTAATTACATGCTATTTAATCCTACATATTTTTTGGTTTCAACTCTATGACAGATGTCTTAAGCAAGAAAGGAGAGTTTTCTCCTTTTAATCACAGAGAAGAAAGCATAGACACAATTCAGTCAGAGTTTTGCTTCAGCTGGTCTCATGGCCAGCTCATCCTCACAACTCAATCCATATGGGTAATGTATCTTGTGAATGTACTTTCTTCTCATGTGCCAAATACCTTTGTACATTTTTCTGCTAGTTACTTTGTTTATGCAAAAGCCCAGTCCTTTCAGACAGGTTTTAGAACTGGCTTATAGAAAGAGTTTGGAAAATTCAATTTGAAAACCCTAGAATATCATGAGCCTAGCTTGACTGATTATTATTGTCAGACTAGAAGGCAGGAACGCGGATAAAAATGCACACAGCAAGGGTAACATTTATGAAATTTAAGGTGGGAATATGAACTTTACTGAGAACTGAGCTAAACGCCATGTATGTTGTACTGTGCAAAGAAATCGGCCTCCATATATATATATATATATATATATATATATATATATATATAT
>PVJA010016242.1:7060-43930 GCA_004027025.1 Myocastor coypus | reverse complement strand
AAGAAGAAGAAGAAGAAGAAGAAGAAGAAGAAGAAGAAGAAGAAGAAGAAGAAGAAGAAGAAGAAGAAGAAGAAGAAGAAGAAGAAGAAGAAGAAGAAGAAGAAGAAGAAGAAGAAAGAAGTGACATGATCATGTGAATGATTGTCAAAGTGGTGGTTACAACACTGAAGCCAAATAGCAGGCATTACTCAGGAAAGAAAAGACAGACTGCAATTATGTTCTAAAAGTGAAGTTATTAGAAATGCTTCATCTGGTTGATTCCAGAGACGTCAATTCCTGTTTTCCTTCACCAAAACTATCTACAATGATTTCATTTAATAAATGTACTAATGTAATAGATTTCAACATGAGGCAAAGTTAGAAAAAAAAGCACTTACTTTTAAATCATTAAAAAGATATTCAATAGATTTAAAATACTTCAAACAAAAATTCCTACAAAATTAGGAACACAAGGATGTATTCTTAACATTGCAAAGGCCATCATAAACAGAGTGGAGAGAAGAACAGCAAAATTCTTGCAAAATTTTGTTAAAATTTGGATTCAATTGAGAATGCCTAATTGCGAGTATTATTTAATCCTGCCCTACAAATTCTATCTAATTCATTAGCACAGAACAAAGAAATGAGAACTATAATTTCTGTAAAATAGAGGATAATACTGTGTGTATAATTACATATAAAATTAGAGCTTTTCATTATATTAATGTAAGTTTTAAACAGATTACACAGTTAAACATAAAAACAAAACGAAAGAAAAAGGAGACACAGGTATAAATCAACTTATTGTAGACCAGAGAGGGGATTTACAAAGATAAAATCAATCATAAAAATAGAAACTGATTCTCCTTAATAAAAAGAGCAATTTAAGGGCAAATAAGAAATTTAGTAAAATGTCTTCAATAGAGGCAAAATGTTTTCATTAGTTTCTTTACATCTTGAAATGAAAACTTACATGTCAATAAAATGGCAGGTAGAGGAGCTAGTAATTCAAGATAAGGGCTTCATATTGGGAAATATTTTAAAATCATTAAGTTATATACTGTACCATAAACATTAGCTAGCTGCTTTGAGTGATTACAATGTTTCAGGTATTACACGTGGCCCTTTTTTTATAATACACATTGATTCAGTTTTGTAAATGAGGACATTCACGTTTAGAGTGATTAAATAACTTGTCCAAATAACTGGCAAAAAATTCTAACTCAATTCTTTCTTGGTCTATACTCTCTATGTTATGGTTTGTATCCAGTTGCCCTCCCTGAAGCCTCATGTCAAGTGTGCAGGGCGGGGCCGGAAGACCCGGGTGGGCCTTCAGGGGCGGGGCCAGAGAGGCTCCCACTGTTAAACTGACAGCGTGCACCTCCTCTACGTCGTTGTTCTCCCCTCCCCTCTGCCCTGGCCTCTCTTGGAGATATGGAGCAGACTATCCTGGACACTTCGGCCCAGTGCCGCGAGTTCTTGCTATGTAATTCAGGCTGCTTTAAACTATGGAACCTCCAGTAACTGTGAACTAAATAAACCTTCCCTTCCCTAAGCTTGCCAGTCGGGTATTTGTCCCAACAATGACAGAAGAGTAACTGAGACACCTCACTTTAAAAGAAATAGCTATAAAAGTATTAATAATATGTAAGAATTTTAAAATTCTGGACAGTCAATAAAACCCATAAAATTATATTGTACAATTAATTGTATTTGTTCACTTTAGATACACATAATGATAACATTCTCAGAATTTGTCCCTGCACATAATATATCCTGAATCCTCTCTTTTTTCCCCCCATTCCCCTTTTATTTTCAACATTCCCCATTATTTGGAAAACCCCTTTTCTACTTTTCCCCTTCTATTCTCTTTTTTCCCTTTTCCCTTCTTCTCTTGCTCCTCACCCACACCCACACCCTCTCATTTGAGCTTTTTTTTTCCTATTTCCCTATCTCTGCTAGCAATTTTGATCCTTACTTACACTTTCAGTTCTCACACAAAAGAAGCAATGGAGTACTTAAACACGTGGCTAATTTATCTCATTTAAAAGTGTAGTCTCAAGGTGCACCCATGTATCCAGAAATTTCTCAAGCTTATCCCTCCTTATGGCAGAATAGCACTGTATTTAAAAAGCATATCTTCTAAAACCCATAAAATTTGAAAATAAAACAGCTTGAGAAAATCTTTACGCTTCTCATGAAATAAAGATTCCTGACTGTCCTTAATAGCAAAAGTGCTCTTGCAAAGCAAATGAAGTGGTCTAAAAACAATAGAAAAATACAAGAAAACGTTATGAACTGGAAATACATAGCTATAATACCAAAAACATAAAACTAAAATTATGTAAACTGAGTTGAAGAAATGCAATTTAAAGGATAAAATTTCATTTCTCAAACATGATATTTTTAATGATGAAAATTATAATAATATAACATGGATGAAGTTTTAACCCAGTAAAGGAATGCTTAAATTAATCAGTACTACTGACTTAAAACAACGTATGTTGTAAGCCGTACCTTTCAACACAATCGTCTGTTAGAGCATGAACAGAATAGGAAAACATTGCTTAAAAGGTATGTGTTTCCAATAGACAGGACAGGGCCAGAGAGATAGCTCTGCAGTCTACATGCCTGCCTGGCTAGCACAAGAACCCTGGTTCAAACTCTGGTACTGCATGCCATGCTGGTCCTGTCCTGGACAAGCTGTGCTGGGCACTGGAACTGGGCATGGTGGCACAAGCCTGTGATCTTCAGCATTGGGGAGGCTAAGACAGTAGGATCATATGAGTCTGAGCTGTGTAGAGAGACCATGTACCTGCCTCCCCAAAAACAGATAGGATAGATACATGCTGGAGACCTACTGTACAACATATAATACTAATGTATCATATACTGTACTTGAAAACTGCTAAGAGATTAGATCTTTTTTATTATGTATGTATGTATGTATGTATGTATGTATGTATGTATTTATTTATTTATTTATTTATTTGTATTATGGCTGCCTCAGCCTGGCCTGGGGGTCGGGCTGGCACAGCATATGGTACCTGGGATCAAACCGCGGTCCCTGTGGTTGCCTAAGCTTTCCTAAGCAGGTGCTTTAGACTTATGAACCATCTCTCCAGCCTGAGATTAGATCTTAAATGTTGCATCACAAAGCCAAGATAAAGATATGTGGTAGTGGATAAGTTAATAAGCTTGATTTAATCTTTCATGATGAGTACATGTATCAAATGTCACATTGCATACTATAAATGCATACATTTGATTTGTCTATTATAGCTTAATAAAGCTGGAAAAATTATTTTCTGGTGATACCTGCTGACAGAGGACTAGCTCTACCCATATCAGTATACACATGATATGTACAAATAATTTTGTGTATCTGTACAAAGCATGTTCTTACATGTAGTGTGATGTTAGTAATTTTAACACAGGCCATTTAAATTTCTCTTAGTCCTCTTCACTGTTCTCCAAATTTATTAGCTTTTCAACAGAAACATTACTAAAATTTTGTTCCAAACATAATGATGTATTCACCACTGATAACTCTTTTTTTTATAACTCTTTAATATACCAAGTTTCATTATCGAGTTTACAAAACAACTTCATGTGCATCATTTAATTCATATTAAAACTGAGATGGATATTGATACCACTTTCCAGAGAAAAACTTCTCCTAATGATCTGATTTCTTTATATTTCATACTCACAAAACACAACGAAGGCTTACCCTTCATTGGCTTACTCCAGTTTAAAGCAGTAAGGGGGTCCTTCAAACTTTTATTCACAAAGTGCCCTAACAATAATTTTGAACAGTGTCCCAGAACAAAAAGAAACATTTCACTGGCCTAAATAACTGCTGAAGCTACCAGAGTTTTGGGGGTCTCTATATAAGCTTCTCATTGGCACCTCTTGTCACTTGTCTTATTAGATCTCCTATCACTTGTCTTTCAATAAGTGTCTTCATGGAGGTTAGTTCAGGGACTCTCAGTCATACCTCTGGTCTCCACCCCACAGCATTGGTTATGAGGGCCCTTCAGGAGAGTAATTTCATAAAGCTGCCATGCCTGCCTGACAGTACTGCATATTCTTGAATCAAGCAGTCATTTTGAAGTAAAATACCATGGACCCATGACTTTTAAAAAACAAACAAAAAAAAAAAAAAAAACTTGGATTCTTCAAGTGTTGTTGAAATTTGTGACCCTTGGTGTTTGTTTGATGTTTGGTTTTCTGAGACAGGGTCTCACTATGTAATTAAGGCTGGTCTTGAACTCTGCATCCCAGGCTGGCTTTAAACTCATGGTAGTCCTCTTGCCTTAGCCTCCTAAATGATAGGATTATACACATGCAACACCAAGCTCAGCATTTAACTTTTATTTGTGCTAAAAATTTTATCCTTATGTGATCATTTGGGGTTTTTATGTGCTTAAAATTTTAAACAGTAAGATGATACAAACTTGGAAGTAAAATGCTTTAAGTGCATCTCCAATTCAATGGCCCAATGTTCTACTAAATCTTAATATTTAAAATGAAAACATATTTATACCTTTAATTGTTCACTACTTTAAAACTGCAAAAAATCAAGAAAACAATAAATATTGTGTATTTTATACAACCGTTGCTGACATGTTCCAAATGAGTAGGTTTTATTTTGCTTGTACTTGCAACTTTATGGAAATGTAACAGAAAACTTTTTAGTGATCCACAAACCATGTATTTCAATCAGAAGCAATAGTGAAGTCTCTTCAAACTATGAAATGTCACTTAGTCTTTGTGTGAGACAGATTGTACGCTTGATGCCTTTTGGCATGAGTTGCAGTTATTGGCCCTTAATAGTTTTTATATTGACAACAAGCAGGGATTCCTTTCCATTTCCCTGGACTCCCGAGTCCAAATCAGCAGTTGATATGAAATAGCATGATTTCATAGAACTTAGAAAATAGCTGATGAAAGCTTCCAACTCTGCACTACTAGAAATAATAATAAGCTGTCACTGTTGCCAGAGCTTGTTGCTATTTATTAGGTTACAGGTTATGACCTTGAGAAGCAAAAGTCTCACAACAGTCTTGTTGATCTCAAGGACCCCTGGTCAGGTCTATATGATCATATGATCGGATTAACCCTTCCTTTTTTTTTTTTTTTTGGTATCAGGGATCAAACTCAGGACCTTGTGCTTGCCAGGCAGGTGCCTAAGCCACTGAACTCTCTGCCGAACACTGACTCACCCTCCTGAAGGGCAGTTCACTTTAGATCACATTTCTGGTGGCCTAGAGTGTGAGCTTTCATAAAATCTGGAAAGAATTCCATTTTACTGTTTTTTTTCTTTTCTTCACATTGCACTGTAAGTACCCGACTCACAGGACGCGATTCTCTTCTCAGGAGAGGGCAGCCTTATTCTCTACCCCTAACCTTAGTAACTTTCTTTCTCGAGAGTGAGGAAGGAGGAATGAGTGCAGCTACAGCCCTTTAAGGTGTGCCATGGCAAGGTGGGAAGAGGTTTCCTAGAACAGCTGGACAAGTGAGTGCCAGGTCCTGAGGGCACCATTACGCTGCCCAGATGCTTACCGACACATCACATGTTGCTCAGTGTCCTGGGGCCAGGGCAGTTTTGCCTCTCTCCTCCTGAGTAGGGCCACACTAATTACCTACTGGAGAATACAGTGACCGATGCCTTGTTTGTCACAAATACTAGGAAGTAGACTGCATTTTGAAAAGCCTTTGGGGCAATTTCTGTATCTCTTAACAGGGACGCACACGGAAGGCATAGGCTGCCACCACCGCAGATAGTACAAGGAGTGTTTACAGGGGGAGACCGGAAGTGCTGTGAGTATGCGTCACAGCTAATACAGAATATTCTAACTGGCTCTTTTAAAGATCACCATCTAACTTTCAAAACCTAAATTTGTAAATATTATTATTTTAAAAATCATTTTCATTATCATATCCTCAGGCACACAGAAATGACTGACCATTTATTTGATTTAAAATCTATGGTCTATTTATTATCAAATACTCCTAAGGAGATTTAGGCTAGCAGACTTGTCTGCCCTCAGCTCCTCTGTATCTGCGTTGTGTGTGTGGAGGTGGTGATAACCAAGAAAACTTAAATAATAGCCTGAAATGAGGTAACCGAGCTGAGTCCTCTCCACAAGCCAAGATGCTCCTCGGGAAGTCGCTCTTTTCTCAACGTCATCAGCAGCACAAAGTCTGCATTCAGCTGGCAAGGACAGCAATATGCCGTCACCATTCCATCCCACAGGTACATCAGTTCTCCAGCTCCATACCACAATTCAGTCTACAGGAATCGTTGTCACCTTCCCCATCTACAAGACCTCATGCTAGCCCATTAAGTTGGTGAGATATCGTGCTGCTTAGAAATACAGTGTGAAAGCCGGGCGTGGTGGCTCACGCCTGTAATCCCAGCACTCAAGAGGCTGAGGCAGGAGGATTGGTGTGAGTTCGAGACCAGCCTGGGCTACAAAAGTGAGTCCAAGGCCAGCCTGAACTGCATAGCGAGACCCTGCCTCAAAAAGACAAAAAAAAAAAAAAAAACACTGTGAGCTGAAGCAAATATTTCAGATGTATTGGTTAGATGTTTCTATATTGTAAGATAGAAAATGAATTTGTAAAAATTCGAAGGCCTTCGACCTCAATGAGATTTTCAGGAATCCAGTGGTATCCATGGTGTGGGGCATATCAAGATATTTCTTCTCAGGTGAAAGACAGGGGTTTGCACCTGGTCCCTCCTCCAATGAAGAAAAAGGCATAATCTCCAATATGCATATTTGGATTTTGGATAGAATGCATGTCACAGGTAAATATGTTACTCCAGCCCTATATGAATCAAAAAGCTGTTGGTTTTGAGAGGGGCCCAGAATATGGAAAGGCTCTGCATAGGTCCAGGTTGCTCTTCATATGGGCCAGAGGATCCCTCAGGTTCAGTGATGCTTGAGATGTCCATGGCAGGTAAGGGGGCTGTTTCATGAGCTACTGCAGATGAATCACAGTGCAGGTTCTTAGAATTTTAGAGCAAGGCCCTGCTGTTCCCTTCCTCTTGGATTTGTGATCTATAGAACTGAAAGAACAAATTTCTGTTGTTTGAAACATCCAATCTGTAGTACTTGGAGAAGCCCGAGGCAGCAGCTATGAATTTTAATCTAATGACTTCATGAATATAATCTCATCTAGGGGGCTGGGGAGATAGCTCCGTGGCGCAAATGCCTGCCTGGCAAGTGCAAGGTTGTGAGTTTGAACCCTGATCTCACCAAAAAAAAAAAAAAAAAAAAAAAAAAAAAAAAAAAAAAAAAAATATATATATATATATATATATATATATATATATATATATATATATATATATAATCTCTCCTCTATAACAACTCTATGAGGTTCACATTAATGTGGCCCATCTTTTCATGGGAGCCAAAACTGACCTAGCATGGAACAGAGCTGCACTTGAATTTTACAGTTTGGTTCTCAGGCTATACTCATAACCACTATACCAGTGTCAGCAGAAAAGAAGCCAGTGCTCCTTTTCCCAGAAACAACTCCATGCGCTGCCAGAGCTCACAGGAAGTATGCTTCTGAGGCTGAGATCAATACCACATCAGTGCTAGTGAAGAAAGATAAATGCAGGAAGAGTAGATGACTACTAATGTGTGACTTGAGAGATGCCTGAGATATCCACTAACAGTTGAAGATATTTTATCAACTGTTGATTCATTCTGTTAATGCTTTCTGGCCTCTGGGAATGAGAACCTCCTCAAATTATAAACCCTGGCCGCTTAACCTTCCTCACTCAACTCATGCAGAGACATTTTTCTAAATGTCCTATGGGACCAACCTTTTAATTCTAAGTCTTCCTTCAATCACTTTTAAGGAATACACATATGTTCATCGTAGGGGTTATCATTATTTATATTCAGTTTTCCACCAATAGTGACATTTTTGCCATTTAAACAAAAGTCAAAATTTCTATAATCCTTTATGTAGGAACGACATTCCACTTGGGTATGGTGCAACTCCAACATGTCAAGTACTGAGATGGATATTTCACATCCAGCGAGAACCACATCTGTCTGGCTCCCCGCAGTCTCACCCCTGGAGCTTAGGGCGTGGCATATGCTCAGTATTTGGTAAGTGGAAAGAACAAAGGATGGAGGGAAAGAAAGGGGGAGGGAAGGAAGCAAGCAAGGGAGGCAGGGATTATGAGTGAGTTAGATGGACAGGGAGTGGCTAGAAGGACACGTGGACAGATGAGCAGATAAGTGGGTGCGGAAAGGTTGACTGTGAAAATCCATAGATAACAAAGCAAAAAAAGCAACAAAGCAGCAGCCCCGCCACCATCCAATCTCATCTTCTTCCTGCCCCTTACTCCCTCAATTTTCCAATCAGAGACTTCAGACAAAAAATCCTAAACAGATCTAGGCTGGGGATAGTGTTTGAGTTAGAAACACAGAATTTGCCAGCCTAAATATGTTCTGGCAATATCACAGAGGCAGAAGAAATTCTTGGGAGGATGTTGTCAGCCTCTCTTTCCTTTTTGCGTCCTTTTTCTGTGTGCTCCACACATAGAAGTTTTCTGGCCACTTTTTCCTCTCCAAATTCCTTTATCCTGGGACATCTCTCCAGAGAACCCATCTATTACCTTATGACCACTGAGTATTGTGAATTAATTCAATTTACATTAAAGTGTGAATGAAGATTGACCCTTCTATGGCATTATTTAATAAGATTATACTACTGAACCAGTGTAAATGTGGTGGGCAGATACAATTAGTGAAGAAATTTAGAAGCCTCCCCCTGCCTACTCTAGGAACCAACTTCTATTTTTTCAGTTCCACTGGAAAATAACAGCTTCATAGCCCCATACCTGACACACTTCTCCTAGAACCCACTTAAAGCACTGCCACCACAAAATGTTATGCATAATTGATGCCCTGCATACAAACACATAAACAGTATTGTATATGTGCATGCTCATGAATAATCCTATGAATTCCACTGTGTAATATCTATAAGTAGACATAACTATAAAAATCAGATCACAGCATGTAATACTTGTGTGTTCGTACACTGGTTTCCTTAAACCTCTAATCTTTCTCCTGTGTATATCATTTGGTCAGAAAGAGGGAAACGAGCCGGGTGCAGTGGTGCACACATGTAATTCTAGCACTTGGGAGGCTGAGGCAGGAGGGTGTGAGTTCGAGACCAGCCTGGGTTACAAAAGTGAGTTCAAGGCCAGCCAGAACTGCATAGCAAGACCCTGTTCTCCCTTCCCCAAAAAAGAAAAAAGAAATAGAACAGAAAGGGGGAAAAGGAATTGTTCAGGGGAGCCCCTCAGGTTCTCTATGCCCTCACTCTTCTCTGTCCTTTCCTTAGATGACTCCTCAGTCCCTTCCAGTGATCAGAGCATGGTTCGCCTCACCTTCTCCATGCCCTTGTTCTCTCAAGTCACCTCCTTTTGGCCATATCTTCACCACCTCCTCTCCTCTGGCTCCCTGCCACCAACTCACACACTCCAGTTTCTCTTATTCACAAATGCATAGAACCTTTCAAAGTGTCCCTTCTTTCTTAGTTGTAGTCTTAGTTCTGTCATCTGCAATGCCATTAAAAGCAGAGTCTGCGCACCATCTGCATTCTCATTGGTACCCACCCACCAAGGTTCCAGATGGTGTGGTTGCTAAGGCCCAGAGATTTCCACTTGTGTCCTACCTGATAGCTACCTGATCTTTCTTCTTGATCTTCCCTAAACTTGTGCTGTTTACAGTGGTGTCCAGAGCACTCCCTACTTCCTCTTGCCATTTACTGTCTCTCTGCTCCATAGCCCCAGGGCCCTTGGTCCTTGCAAATGAACCTGACCACATCACCTGTTCCTGGTCCTGTGTGCTTCTCATCCAAGGCATCATCTCACTTCTTCCTTATTGCTCATTCTGTTTTATATCTACCCTGCTAGACTCTAAGATCTGTGAAAGGAGAGCTTCTGAAACCAGCCAGCTACAACAATCTGGAGCTCAGAAGACTGCATGGCATGGAGAAGCTCAGTTTAAACAAAGTTTTATATATAAAAATATATATTGATAACATATATGTGGAATACACACACACACACGCATTTTACGAAGCAAGAAATAAAAGCAGTTCATCTGGATGCAGAGTGCACAGGAGACTCATCCAGTGCCCTCTGATTTCAAGCCCAGTGATCTTTCCAAGTTTCTGCTTTTCCAAAGCTATAGATTCCTTTTGGATAAAAAGGACAAAGTTACACTTTACATACAGTTTACTCATATTTTAAGTTACTGATCCCTCAACTAGAAAACCTTGACACTTATTTCAGGTGTAAGAGCACAAGGTTAAGGTGTTTCAACCTACACTCCTCTGTAAAGGCTTGAGTATGCCTGCCTTGAGCGCCCTTGGTACAATGCACTTTGAAGCCGTCTAATACACTCATCCAAGTACAAAATCACAAAGACAGGTGATGGACATGCTAGAGACTTGAGGTGCTCTATCAAGCAAATTTCTACCTGCACACAGTGACTATTACACATTCTGATCATAACAGAGCCAAGGAATCTAGAAAAACCATACCATAGGTCACTTTTTACAGAAAAGATTCCTAGCACTGCTCATAAAGGACCAGGTTGAGTTAGAAAAAAATTTCCTCAAAAATACAGAATCAAAAAAGCAAAGTTCATACAAGCAGCACATTCCAAATGAACATGATCAGCCTCTGTACCCAGCCTGCGTGCATTAATTTTATTTAATTCCTATGTCAGTGTGTGCCACTCCTTATAATGAAATCTGCTATCACCATTTTTTTTTTCTTGGTCCCTAGAAAGCTTCTATGAAGGGGCTAATGAAAATACATCTGCTCCCGTTTTATTTTTACATTGATTTGAGGAGAATTAAGAGGTAGAAAGTGAGTAGAGGCCTGTCTTTCTACCAAACATCATTGCTATGTGATTTATATATACAAAGTTGACTGAAGAGCACTTAACACTGAAACCAAACAGTGTTTCAGTGTAATCTGCAATTTCACATACAAATCTGGCCTACAAAACTGCACTGCCAGGTCACTCTTTGACCTAACAAGAGGTCGCAGTTCAAAGCCTCCATTCAGATGCTGCATATCATTTAAGTCCTCTTTAGCTTCTAAATTTGATGCATGAGGCAAAATGTGTTGTTCATGCCTACCACTTTCTTCTCCCCCTCCCCTACCCCAACCTTTCTGTCATCTCTGCTATTTTGCTGAAGACTACACACACACACACACACACACACACACACACTCCTGGGTCATTGTGTCTCTTTGTGGCCACAATTTGATCTGGACCCTCACTGTGGGCACATGTACTATGCCTCCCAGCTCAAATCCATGTTACTTTCCAGAGGATTAATAACGAACATCAAACTGATTTCACCCTCCTGGTATCCTGAACTAAGTTTCCGTACTGCTGACTGGGGTCCTTTCACATAATATTAGACTCCCTCTCATGCTGACTGGCAGGGAAAACTGTTCTCTCCCTTCCAGCTTCTCAAACACATCAGTGATATAGAGTGGGTAATTGCAATACATGTTTAATTAGAGGCAAACCATCTCCCTGGCCTGTCCTAAAATGTAATACATTCTCAGGCAGGCTCTCTCATTTGTCCCCCTTATTGCAAGATACTAACTAGCTGGATGCTACACCTCTGTCTACCTTTGTAAAAAGCTTTCACCCAAACTTCCTTAAACCCATGGAGAATGATCTTCACCGAAAACAACTTAGAATACAAATCAACTCCAGGACCCAGAACATCTATGTGACACATAGACCATATTCCCATCACTGAATGCCCTCGCCACCATTTCTTCCCCTGGTTTCTCAGGTCTTTATTTTCAGGCTGAGGTACACCTTTTCCCATAGTGCTCCAGGCAACCCTGCAGGTTACCCGTGCTTTCTGCCTAGTGAGGAATCGGAAGAAAACCAAACTGAAGGGACTGGAGGCACACAGCAAAGAGCAGGCTGGTGTGAAACAGCACTTTCTGCTGCTTAATTATTCAAAGCTCACAGCAAATTTCACCCTTTCTCACAGAGCATCTGTCAGAATGTATATACACTCACTCACACACACACACACACACACACACACACACACACACACACAAACCACACCATGGAGAATTCTCTTTAAGGACCAAAATGCCACTTCTGTGTGCTGTGCCCTCCTCTCCTAAATGCAAGATCACTCTTCTAGGAGTCACAGTTGTACCTGCTTCATCTCTTCTGGATCCATAACAAGTCAAACATTGACCCTCAGACTCGCACAGCCAGCCCCATGGCCCTTTTATCTGCCGTGTCCTCAGCACCTTCTTACCCCAGCAGTCTTCCTCTTATGGAACGTGTCTCTAGCGGGCCCACACGTGCTTCGTGTTTCATTAACCCTCCCCCAGGATGCTTAGGTTAATGGTAAGCTTCAACCTGGACTTAATTGATGACAGTTCACCAATTTCTCTTGGGAGTTTCTCAAAACTCAAAAAGTAAAGAAGGAAAAGGTCGAAAATAATGTAGGTAACTCTTAAGACTTTTTTTTTTTTTTTCAATCCAAACACTACTATCCTACTACCGAGGCATTAAGAATGCTGCTTTGCCCACAAATCCAGATCCTAACACGTGAGCCCTCAGAGACTGTGCCGAGACTTGGTCCTAGTTTGGTTTTAGTATCTGGGTGCGGGATCTTGTCTTTCCAACCACAGATGACGCCGATAAGAAGGAAGAAAGAGATAATGCAGACAGAAAGCAGAGGAGAGTCCCAGACACCAGAAGCATCCTGGCCTCTCCCCTCCCTCGTGCGCCCCGCACCGCCAGGGCGGCGCCCCCTTACCTTGCGAGAGTACGGGGGCTTGCTCAAGTGGATGCCGTCGCGGACCAGCTTATCCCTGATCATGATCTTCAGCTTGAGTTTAGGGTAGCTCACCAGCTCCCTGCTGCGGGGGGCGGTGGTCTGGGCGCGCGGGTCCCCGCGAGTGCCCTGGGATGCGCCGCCACAGGGCTCCCCCCGGCGGCCGGCGGGGACTGAGTCCACGGGAGACACGGGCTGCGGCTCAAGGGTGAAGTAGAGGCCGGCGGCGGCAGCGTCCTGCTCCCTCAGACGGCGCACGGCCTCCAGGACGCGGCGGCGGTGCGCGGGCGCCAGCACCCCAATGGCATCCAGGTCCGGGTCTCCTATTTGCTTGCACACCTCCAGGTCATCGTAGCCGTTATCCACGAAGGACTCCGCGTACTGCGGGAGCTGCAGCGCTTTCAGCCACTCGTAAACTATGTTGGTGCACATGGTGGGGTCGGGGGCTCCGGAGGCAGACACCCTCCTGTCGCCAAAGAGGTACTGGCTCCTGGAACTTTAAATCCTCTCCTCCAAGGGAAAAAAAAAAATAATAATCACAGTGAAGTTTTCCTGCTAGAGCAAAGAGTCGGGCCGGAGAGCGAAGCCCTCAGGAGAGGCGAGAGAGGGCCAACCTCGCGCGCGCCAAAGTGAATCCCAGAGCAGCCGCGAGCTGGCGGCACTGGGCCGGGCGAGCGCTCCGCTGCGCGCCGCCCCTGGATGCGCGGCCGCGGGGGAGGGGCGCGGCGCGGGGCGGGGCGGGCGGGGCGGGCGGGGCGCACAGCGGCGGGCCGGCGGGCTCAGCGGGGTCCCTCAGGCCAGGCGGGTGCCTGGCTCGCTGGCCTCATCGCGCTGTCCCACGCCGCGGCTGGCGACTGCGCGCGAGTCCCGCGCTTGGGAGGCGGCGCAGGGCGCAGCGTCTCCGCGGGCGCCTGTCACCGTCTTCCTCCTGGTGAGGTGCGGGCGGCTTGGAAGCCGCCTGGCGCCGGGGGCTGGCGGCCGTGGGTGGCTTTTGACATTTCTGTTTAATCGGACTTCTGTGGTGGCGAAAGTCTCCGCGCTCACTCCTTCCCGAGCCTGTCTCCGGGCAGCGACGGTGCCCAGGGGCGCGACCCCGCCACACCGCAGGGCCGGGTAGCCGGCGAGGTCCAGCGTCCCTGCTCCCACCTGGATGCACGCCCAGTCCTCCTTCCTCGGAGCCCGCGCTCACGCTGGAAGCGGCGAGGTGGCTGCCTCTGTGGTTGCTTGAGCTGTTCCCTGAGCGGCGGCGCTTTTGCGGGCGGGCGGGTGCGACGTGGGGACCGCCCGGGTCCAGCCCCTCCTCGCCTCCGCTGCGCGCTGCGGCGGGGTGGTTGCCGCGGCTCGGCCCGGTGGTCCTTCCTACCGCCCCAGGCCTGCGAAAGTTTGGGGTGGGTTGTACTTTGTGCCTGGCGAAGGTACCGCGCCTGGGCCCCTGTCCTGCTTTCTGCAAAACAAGACTGTTGCTGCCTCGTGCTTTCCCTCCGGCCCCGCCACCCTGCAGCTGGCTGGGCGCGTGGGGTGATTCTGCCCCCGGGAACGTGCTAGGCGCTCAGCCCCCGACGCCAGGTCAGAGCTTGGCTTGCCCCAAGGTCGCGTGGAAGTCAACACGGTACACCCCCTGCAACTGGGTTACGGGGGTGCCAGCACAGCTCTACCCAAGGCACTTTCTACAGGATAGTCAACCGACTTTTTCTGTGGCACTGTTCAAGGTCTGAGCAACCTTGGGGTGGGAACCCGAGTGGCAAGTGAATTGAGTTCTGGACCGCGCTTGGTGTCTGACCTCCTGTTGAGAGAAAGGGAAGCAAGCGGCCTTGCGAGCTCACACGCTGTTCCCTTTTCACAGAGGTGCGATTCAGCTTCGCACCTCAGCTATTTCAGGATCTGACCCTGACCCTTTTTCTAAAAAAAGTCCTGATGCAGGTGCCAGCCTCTCACCCCATCTAACAGTGATTTCAGGGTCTACCGCGCATTTGGCTCCTGGGAGTGTGTGTACCGGGGAGGGGCCTACCCCAGTTGACATCCGGGCCCCTTAAAAATCACACGATGCTCAAACAAAATCCGATATTGGCGCAGCCAAAATGTTCCCTCCAGTTGCCATGGGGTCCCAGATTCCCTAGATCCAGATCCCTCGAATTCGAAACACCTTCTGGAAAAGACCCTATAGTGCCCTATATTACTAGGGAGAGACACACAAGACTGGATCTGTGGAGCCCAAGTTAAGGTCGCTCACCCTGTAGGGTGCAGGGCACCCAGGCTGTGGGATGCAGGATGAGCCCAGACGCGCGTCTTTCGATCGACAAGGCAGGTGCACAGTGCCCTCTTGCGACAGCGTCGGGGAATTTCAAGGCGTTGTCCGGGTTTTCTAGTCATTCATGACTTCCCGTTCGTACCTTGCCACTCCTTTGGGGTACAAATGTTTATATCATATTTATCTCTAGCCTAATGCTCCTTCATAAAGGAAGGTAGGGTAAGGTGCAGGGCTCGCGACCTTAGCTCGGGCTCCAAGAAGGGCGTCCTGGGTGTCCCGGGTTGGTGTCCCAGCAGCCTCAGATCCGGGCTTGTGTGTCTCTCCCCAGTAATATAGGGCAAATAGGGTCCTTTCCAGATGGTGTTTTGAATTAGAGGGATCTGGCCCTAGAGAATACGGGACTCCTTTGGTACTTAAAGTGTTCCCACAATAGTTTGAACTGCCATGCTATGAAGCAAGTTATAAGGAAATATTTACTGGGAAATCAGTAATATGCCAGATAATTACACATGCCTATCTCTCCATTCATCCATCGCCTATCTACCTAGTACAGTGGTTCTCAACCTTTCTAATACCATGATCCCACAATACAGTTCCTCATGTTGCGGTGACCCCAAACCAAAATATAATTTTGGTGGCTACTTCAAAACTGTAATTTTGCTACAGTTATGATTCGGAACGTACATACCTGATATGCATTATGTATTCATCCGACCCCCGCCGGGGTCGCGACCCACAGGTTGAGAACTGCTGATCTAGTAAGTGGTAGCATTATCCAGCATATGACAGAAGGAGCAGCCGAGCACCAAAGCAGGAGTGCGCCCAAGGTGTTAGCGGTGTCAGCTAAGCAAGAGTTATGGCTGTGAGGAAATAATGCAACGCACTTCCCAAGAGCCTTCTGTTGCCGGTGTGCGCTGTGATACCGAGGGAAAGCCGGGCTGCCTACAAGAGGGGAGCTCATCCTTCTCAGGTGGAGGAACTTCAAACTCAAGGGCTTTGGGTGTTATCTCCTTTCTCACGTTGTGTGAAACGTCCAACAATACTATTTAATAGTTCATTACTTTCTTACACATGGCCTCTTACCCTCCGGGAGCTTGAAGACATTCATTTTCTCTCATTAATCTTCAGGAATGGCAGTGGGTATTTTTATTTCCATTTTACAATTAGAGAAACTGTTTCAGGAGAAGATAAATGACTTGCCCAAGGTCACATAGTAAATCAAGACAGAGACAAGAACAGGCTTGTCTTGTCAGAGAGTCTACCAGCAGGCGGAAGTGATTGTCCTTTATTTATGTGCAAAGAGTCGCCCAATTAGGAAATAGAGCAGTCTGTGCTCCCTGGAGAGGAAGCCTCTTATAAATTAATCAGTGCTTAATCTGCTATAAATAAAAACCTACTCACTTTTTGACCTCTCTAGGAAACTTGTGGTCTGGAGCCTTGGCCAGTGGGAGCTATGGAGGCTTTTCTTTTCCAGATTTCCCTTCTACTTCTGTTGTACACGTGTCCGCTGCATGCTTAAGGGTTCTATGTGTGAATCCCCCTCCTTCTGCCTTTCTCCTGCTGGCCTTTGCATTTGGAACCTCCCCACAAGGTCATGCTAGAGGCTACTAGGTCTGATCCCAATTGCAGCGCAGCTTAGGTTCCTATTTGCTGTAGCTGAAATCACAGGAAAAACTGGCAAGAGCGATGATTGGCTCACAGTAAGATTCAGGTGAGTAGCACTGTAGAGCGGGGGGGGGGGGGGCACTCCATAGTGTCTCTAGCACCCAAATGTACAGGGAGGAGACAGAGGCCCAGGAAAGTCAAGCGGCTTGCCAAACGCCCCCTGTCAGTGTGGGCCAGGACTGGGACACAAAGAGGAGAGTTTTTCTTCACTATTTGGCTCTGGAGTGATTTCAACATTGAAAATATATAAAGAATAAACTGTCATGCCTGGGAAATGCAAGATCCTGAGTTCAATCCCCAGTACAGAAAAATTTTAAAAACGTAAGAATAAACTGACAGCGATCTCATATGTTAAAGAACTGTGAAGATTATGAAGGCACAAGGATGCTATTTTTTTCTATTTTGTTATACAAATTGTATGAATTTTAACATTAAGCAAAATTTGAAATTAAACTTTATTTATCATCTAGTAACTGTTACACTGCAGTCATAACCTTCAAACACCAAACTGATTTACCCAGCACACACTGGTATACAGATAATCATATAAAGTATTTTTGAATGATAATTCTTTTAAATTTTATTTATTTTTTCTTTCTTGCTTCAGAACCTTTGCTTGTCCATTCACTCATTTCTATGGCAGGCTCAGCCTGCCCCAAGGACAGGGCTGGCACAGCATGTGGTGCCGGGGATCGAACCGCGGTCCCTGAAGCCGCCCAAGCTTTCCCAAGCAGGGGCCTTAGACCACTGAGCCATTCCGCTGGGCCCCTGAATGATAATTCTTCATTAAAGTTTTTTCTTTAAATGAAAATTCAAAACTTCTATCAGACTATTACATAATATGATTGGTGTCAGACATCTTCCAGAAAGGACGCCTTCGTTGCCTACTGAAAGTCACTGGGAAAACAGCTTGTGGTGAAAGTTTCTTTTCAGGCACTATTTTGGAACTGTTTTACAATGATAACTATGGCAAATATAAAGTTGCACTGACATTACTCCTGTAATTAATTAATGATAATTCTATTCAGGTTTTAAATTCTAAATATTAAAAAGCAGTTTCTCAGGTTTGTTTAATAACTCAATTTAAGGTTACAGATTGAAAAATAAATTGTTTTCAATTTTTCTTGGTCCTTCATAAGGCTTATACCATTTTGTTTAGAAGATAGTGTGTATAAAAATTAAATTATATTACCATCTATTAAACTTTCATCTCCAAGGGTGTCTGGCCTTGTAAAAGTCATGGATATACAATATTAATCTTAAAATACTAAATGTGTCTCACCTTTCTAACCATGAGCTACAAATCACCAAGAAAGAACATGTGGCATAGGAGGGAATGGGAATAAAAGGCCTGAGCGACCGAGCGGGCAATCTGTTCTCCAGTGGTTGGGAGCAAGGTGTGGGTTTGGCACCTTAATTAGGGGCAAGGCAGCTGGAGGTGTCTGTTCATATGCCTGAGCTGTAGATTTTGCATTTGTGTGTGACAACACATACTTGAAAGGAGGAGAGACAAGGAGCAGGAAGGAGGAACAGCAGAATACCACTAGATTATTCCTTGCTGTTATAATAGGCTTTTCTCTCTTTAAAGAAAAAACAAAGGGGGCAAAATCCATGTTGTAGAAGTCATAGACTTAGAGGTCAGTACTAAAAAGAGTGCCAAGCAAGATGCTGTGTTGATGACAGAAAAGAGAAAGAGATTAATTTTAAAACCTTATCCTCTCATCTCTGAAAATCTCCAGAAGTTCTATGTCTTGGTTTGCACTCAAGAAGAGACAGCAGATGAACCCAGTATTTCCTCAAGGTAAAATTGGTCAGTGGAGCAATATTTTAATAGATAAAAATAGGCAACTCTTTGAAATATCCCTTTTTTTTTCTTTCATTGACTTCAAGTCAGAAAAGTTATTCTAGCACTTAAAGACAGATTGTGCAACCTTATTACACAAGTGAAATGATATTTACAAAAGCTATTTCAGGTAAGTACAAATTACTTATACGTATAGTCACCACAATGAAATCGTTCAATTTATGACCAGTTATCTAACTGGAATAAACAGTAATTGCAAAAAAAACCAACCAAACAAACAAAAAGCAATAATTGTTCTCATAGAAGGGTTTCTTTCCCCTTAGGAACTAGGACAACCAATTCAATAACATTTGTTTCCAGAGCTCCATCTGACCCCTGAGGACAGACTTTTGGTCTTCTACTTTTGTAAGCAAAGTAATTTTATCTTTGCTTATTTTTTTATTTCTTTCTTATGTATTTAGTACAGGGTCTACAGAATCTCACTACACAGATTGGACTCATAGTGACCCTCTTGTTTTCAACCTCCCAAGCACTGGAATTGTAGGCATGTGCCACCATGCCCAGTTTCAATTCTTGTCTCAGAGTGCCCTGGGGGCAGGGCCAGCACAGCACACCAGGGATGAATCCTGGTCCCTGCGCCTGCCTAAGTAGATGCTTTAGTACACTGAGCTGTCTGGCTGACTCTAGATTTTTTATTTATTTTTATTTTTATTTTTATTTTATTTTATTTTATTTTCCTGTTGGCACATATATTGTATAAAAACTTGAATTCTTAAGATAATAATCTGCCAATAATCAGAGCTCTTTGAAGGCCTGCAGCCTTATACTTTGGCAGCTTCAGAGAAAGGCTGGGTAGAAGTCAATGCCCTCCTGACACTATCTCGAACCTTGAGATGGTTTTTTGCATGCATACAGATGCAATCATGGCCATGCAAACACAAGATCTGAGCAAGTCAGCAAATCCATAGAGCAGCAGAGCCCAGAGTCTAGATGTATACTTGAAAAATTCAGTCCTTGGTGTTCTGAATACACTTTTAACACTTTTCAGATGAATCGTTTCACTCTCAATCTTTTCAGTCTCAAATACTTCAGAGTATGTCTTACAGTTGCACCAAGACATTGGTCTCTCAGTAGCCTTCTGTGACATCAGAGGACAACACACAGGGCAAGAAAAGGGGGTCTTCAAGGGCCTGCACAGAAAAAAAATAACTGACATGTGGCTTATATTGTGTAACTGTATAAATTTCAGATCAAACAGATGTTTAAAGTTTAAATTCAGCCAAGAATGGTGTATCATCATGAATTCAAGGGCCACTCTAGACTACATGGTGAGAACCGGTCTCAAAAGCTCAAAAACAAAACAAAAGTAAAGATTAAACTCAGAAAATTAGCAGAATACTTAACTAATATAAGATTTGTTAGCATAGTCTTCTGTGATCTGGAATCCAGAAAAACTTTCCAAATTCTAATTCAAAGTCTGAAGTTATAGAAAATAAAACCTTGTTACTTTAAGTATGATAAACATTTGCATGGGAAAAAAAAGTTCCACTACCAAAGTAAAAGGCAAAATGATACTTTCACCTTTGGGAAATATTTAGGCCTTATATGATAATCAAGAATTAGTATAACTAGACTGGGCGTGGAGGCACCTGCCTATAATTGCAGCGCTTGCGAGGCTGAAAACAGGAGGATTGCTACAAGTCTGATCTGTGTAGTGAGACCCTGTAGACTCTGCACTAAACATATATTTTTTTAAATCTAAAAAGAATTGGTATAAGTCATACAGAAAAAGTATGAAAAGAGAACAGGAAAATGCATGGCTCTATAAAAAAATAAGTGAAAGGATTACTAAAAAAAATGGTATGGATCTGGATTGGAAATTATTTTATACTGCTTCCAACTAAGGAAAATGTCAATTGCACACCTAAATTATTTCTTGCCTAACAGAATAGTAAAACTTTATTTTTTAAGATTTTTTTTTGGGGGGAGGAAGAAACAATAATTAATATGTTCCATATTGTGGTCCTCCTATTATTCAGAGGACAAGATACAGACATATTTTGTCTAAACAATATTAATACAAACTTTCTTCTCATTACACTAAGAGAAAGTGGTTATATAACTAACCTCTCTTATATACACATATATATTTTTAATTTTTAAAAACTTTTCTAAACACTAATGGTATAAATGTTTCTTCTCTGAATTAACAGAAAGTAGCTGTTATCGGTAGAACTGTATCGGTAGAACTGGCAATGTCAGAAGCTTTTTACAGCTCAGCATACTAATCTGGCTCTACTGTTTATGCCTTGTCTATACTTTTCTGCTTGGTGGTTAAGGTTAAGTTAGAGCAAGACCTATATAACAAAACATGTAACTCCTGTATCTGACAAGGTCAGTCAAATCGCCTCAGGGTTAACCTTGAAACTATGTACAACATTTTGCAGATCTTTTGTCACTGTCAGTCATCTGAATTAGTCACATTGCTTGACCAGTTTGCTCTCTGTGAAAGCCTGAGAGAATGTTTTCACTCTAGGTGACTCTCTTTAGGTACACTGTATGTCATTGATCCCTTTTCTATGTGGCCCCATTATCTGCTTGAGCAGAAAATTTGGGACACCATTGAGTTATAGGACATTACAGCACAGTTTCTCTTATGTCCTGAGTCCTCACTGACCTTTGCTATCCTTGTAGCTCTTCTTTTTCTCTAATCTTTGGTCTATAAACTTAAGTTCTTAGGGTTGGGCATGGTGGCGCATGCTTGTAATCCCAGCATTCGGGAGGCTGAGGCAGGAGGATTGGTGTGAGTTCGAGACCAGCCTGAGCTACCAAAGTGAGCTCAAGGCCAGCCTGAACTGCATAGTGAGACCCTGTCTCAAAAAGACAAAAAAAAAAAAAAAAAAAAGAGTTCCGAAACAAGAAAATAAATAAATTAATTAATAAATTAATTAATTAATTAAAAAAATAAACTTAAATTCTTAACCCTCCAGAGAAAAACTTAGTGATATGATTACTCTATACCAGGGGTTCTCAACCTGTGGGTGGAGACCCCGATGGGGGTCGAACAACCAAAACACAGGGGTCACCTAAAGCCATTCCAAATAACTGTAGCAAAATTACAGTTTTGAAGTAGCCACCAAAATTATTTTTGGGTTTGGTGTCACAGCAACATGAGGAACTGTATTGCGAGGTCACGGCATTAGAAAAGTTGAGAACCACTGCTCTATACCATAGGTACTTGAGTTTAGCATCACTGTCTTTCTGAATATTAAATGCCTAAAACTTAACATGGAACCAGTATTTTACATCAATCATTGATATTCTAGTAACTCCCTATAGAATGTGATTTAAAAAGCTGTTACACTTTTTTTTTACACAGAAATTTAGAAATCTGAGCATACACTAAATTGTAGAAGGTCAATCCCATGGCACTTTTCCTTGTTTCTTATTCTCATTAATTACCCTTTTCTGTTTTCTTTTAAAACAAACATTTACTTGAGAGATAGTATCTCAATAATTGAAATCACATTAGAAGCAGCACACATCTAAAACACCAGAATGACAAGCATTCTAAGCATGATTTTAGTCTTACACATTGCTACTTTGAGTGTGAAAAACCTTTGGAGATTCTTAGGGCCATTGTCTAATTCATTCTGTGTATATAAGTGTATGGTTTTGTCCCTGCCATGTTTCTTAACTTTTCTGCTTGCTGTCTCTTTGTTGTTTAATCCTTAAGTTCTTGATTTCCATTCAGCTGTGTTATGCCTTTCCATTTTTATTTTTTTTGTTGTTGTTGTTGTTCTTACACTAGGAAGACTATACAATACTTATGCATGTAGGTCTGGTTTATTTCACTTATGAGTATATGTTCAAGATACATCCACTTATATATGAAGACTTCTAGTTTATCATTCTTTATAGCTGAGTAATATTCCATTGTATAAAAATACCACATCTTTTTCAACCATTCTTTAGATGATGGGCATTTTGGTTGTTTCCAACATTTGACTGTCACAAATTGTGCTAATATAAACATAGGTGGACAAACATCACTATGAAATGATGTTTTCAGTTCTTCTGGGAAGATTCCCAGTAGGTAGATAGCTGTATTGAATGGGATTTCCAGTCCTAATTTTTTAAGGAGTCTCCACACTGATTTCCATAATGGTTGCACCAGTCTGCATTCTCACCAGCAGTGGAGAAGGATTCCTTTTCCCCACAACTTCTCCAGCATTAGTTGTTGGTTGATTTATTTATAATAGCCATTTTTTCTGGGGTGAGATGATATCTAAATGTTGTTTTAATTTGCATCTCACAGATGGCTAGCAATGCAGAGCATTTCTTCATGTATTTCTAGGCTGTGTGTGTTCATCTCAGATGCCCATTTCTGGGATGGGTCTTTGAATTTTGGGACCCTAATAGTTTTTAGCTTTTTATAAATTCTAGATAGAAGACCTTTGTCTGAATACTTATTAGTTAATTTTTTTTTTGAAATTTGTGGGTTGTCTTTTCACTATGTTGGCAATTTCTTTTGAAGTACAAAATCTTCTCAGTGAGTGGCGGTCCCAGTTGTTGATTCTTTCAAATGTTGTTACATGTGCATTTTGATTTTTGTCCATGAACTATTTGCTTACCCCAATGTGTTGAAGATTTGATCCTGCTTTCTCTTGTAGAAGATTTAGTCTTTCTGTCTTAATATTTATATCTTTAATCCATTTTGAATTTAGTTTAGTGCATAATGATAGACTTGGATCAAGAGTCCAAAGTTTTCCTAATCTCCCCCGATTTTTTGTCACTGTCTTCTTCAGAAGCAGTTATTAATTCTCTCATTATGTTTATCCTTTCTTTTTTTTTACTTCAGAAATTATTTCTGATCTGATTTCCACTCTACCATTCTGTAGTTGTCTGTTTATTTCAGATGCTCTAAATTCAGAGAACTCTTTTTTACTTCAGAGATTATTCCTGATTTGATTTCCTCTATACTTATTTACAGTTGTTTCTTTACTTCAGATGCTACTAATTCAGAGATTTCTTTTTCTGCTTCAGAGATTATCTCTGATCTGATGTCCTCTGTACCTATCTGCAGATGTTTCTTTACTGTAGATGCTGTTAGTGCAGAGTTTTCTTTTTTTGCTTCAGAGATTATTTCTGCTCTGATTTCTTCTGTACCTTTCTGCAGCTGTTTCTTTGCTTCAGCCGCTATTAATTCAGAGATTTCAGCTGTGTGATTCTCATTTTCTTCTATGCTAGTGTCTCCTGTAGTTAGGGGGGTGGGCTCAGGGCCTGAGGTTGCATTTTGCTCCTTTTCTTTGTCATTGTGTAGAGCACTGTGCTCTGACCTTTGGTGCAGAGCTTGGTGCAATTACACTTTTAATGTAATTCTTATCCAAAAGAGATAATATGGTTGAGGCAGTTTTACTTTCACACTTACAGAACTACAGTTAGGACCACTAATAGTGGGTAGTGATATGTAGCAGTTGACAAAATTCTATAACTAATGAATTTGTATTTTGCACAGTAAGAGCAAACTTTGTGTAGCTCTGCTGATATTAATCTGGGAGTTCATATTTAATTTAGTTCACTTAAGTTCTATCTGATTACCTCCTTCTGATGTACCTGGGAAGGATGGGTCCAGAGAAGGTGGAGGTCGGTCTGGCTGGCTGCATAACAGGAAGTCACTCCTATGTGGCTCAGCACAGCATGAGGGTGAGGAGGTCGGTCTGCCTAGCTGCATGGAACCAAAACTCCCAGTTTAGCAAGAAGCATTGTAGGCAAGCTTGAGGAGGAATGAATGTTCTCATTGAGGGTGTTTATTTGTTTGTTTGTTTTGGTACCAGGAATTGAACTCAGGACCTTGTGCTTAGCATGAAAGCACTTATTCCACTGAGCTATCTTCCAGGCCCCATGTTTTGTTTTGAGGTAAGTGACATCATCCTTGTACTGGTCAGACTCCATAAGAAAAATGAAATTCACATTATATATGATGTGTTCAAATTTTGAAACAATACTAGAGTAAAAGTCACATTGCCATTAGTCCCTTCCAGACTTCTCACCCTGTTTCACATGCATGTGACCCACTGTTCCTGCCACTTTAAAATTCAGGCAAGAGCCTGTCAACAGAACACTGACCATAGCTTGGTGCTGCCCGCAGTGCTCTGCTAGGTCCAAATAAACATCATTATTCTTTGAAGAATCACTCTGTCATTCAGGCTAATAGTAAGCTTTAAAGGAATTTCCTTATTATTTTGAAAACTGATGCATGAAAGGACTATTTCAACCACATTTTTCCTATATGAACTGTGCCTCAGAAAATGCAATTGTTGATGAAGAGAAGTTTCTTTATAAACATTTCAATGAAGTAAATTATAATATCACTAATTTTGAGCTTGATAATTTAATGGCTCTAAGTCAACAGATCAAATGTGGACTGCTGAGAGTCCTGAAGACTCTTTTTGGAAGATCACAAGTTCAATCTTATGTTTACAACAATGCTAAGACATCATTGCCTTTTCTGGCTTGCTAATGTTTACAGTCTATTAATGGTGCAAAAACAGTGATGCCCAAAATGCTGCCACCTCAGCAGGAATGAAGCCTGTCACACCATGTGACTAGCAGTTGTTGTACTATCTATCTCAATACACTACTGGGAAAAGAGACTGGCTCCAGGGAGGAATCTGCTCAACGAAGAAGTAAAACTCACTAATTGTCCTAAGGCTTATCATTTGGATATTCAAAAAAAAAAAAAAGTAATAAAATGGGAACTCCATATTGGGCAGTGGTGCTGCACCCTAACCTCTGAAGTATACCTCCTCGAAAACAGCTGTGTGATGATTTGAGTTGCCAGCTGCAGTAGCCTCTTCCTTCACATAGCATCATTTCATTACTTTAAGAAATGAAAGACACAGAGGCTGGGGATAGCTCCGTGGCAAAAGTGCCTGCCTGGCAAGTGCAAGGTTGTGAGTTCAAACTCTGGTCCTGAAAAAAAAATAATTAATTAAAAAAATGAAAGGCACAGCAGGCAAGATAGCTCAGCTTGCTAAGCACCTGCTTAGTCCCAGTCCCACATTGCACGCTCGCCTCACCCCCAGGCCTGGCTGAGCCAGGACAGAGTCTGGGCGTGGTGGCGCACACCTGTAACCCCAGCACTGTGAAGGCTGAACATAGGAGGAACACAATGAATCTGATCTGCATAGAGAGACCCTGCACCAGACACAGAAATGAAAGAGAGAGAGAGAGAGAGAGAGAGAGAGAGAGAGAGAGAGAGAGAGAGAGAAAGCAATGAAAGACAGAAAAATTATAGTCATATAGATTTGAGTCCCTGGCAGGTATCTTTTTTAAAGATGAATGAAATTATTTTGACACTTCAGGTATAGCTAAGTATTTATTGGCAGTGGCAAGATTCAAGGTGTCAAATAAAAACTTGAAGTTTGGCAAACTGACATTTGCTACAATGAGCTTGATAGCTTTTCAGTATGTATAAGCTTTTCTAATAATTCCATGATTATTAACAAATATTTTTCTATATTGAATAGTGGGATATTTCTAAATTTTTACATCACACATTGTGGTGACTAAGTATTTTCCAAATAATGTCACAAAAGCATACATAAGACAGCAAAAAAGCCAGCATGATAATTCATTGCATTTTACTGTAACAGTGAAAATGTTCATTGATGTGGACTTAGATTTCACAGTTTAATAAGCCTTTAATAAACTATCATTTCTCAAGGAAGAATAGCTACCAGTATCTGAAAAGAGACTGCGGTAATGCTTCCACTGTAAACCATATATCTTTGTGCGTTATGAATTTTTTCATTACTTTAACTAAAGTCACACGTCCCAGCAATTGAATAAAGAGGCAAAAAGAGGAACCTGGGTGTCATCTTTTTTATAATAGAGACACAAACTTTTATTTAAATTATAAAAGTTACAAACTAACATTATAGCACATTATGTTTCAATTGCCAACTGCCCAGAAAGTCTAACTTACAGCCTGCAACAATAGGAAAAATATGGTAAGAAAAATGATAAAATGTAATAAAGACACAAACCTATGGAGATTTTCTATTAATTTTTTGGTACACTTTGGAGATATATATAACCTTCATCATAGGAAAGCTGTACCAGTACATAATAGTTCTTGCTTCTTGTTTCCTCTTTTACCTCCCCTCCGTTCCACCCTTCTTTCCCTCCTTATTTACAAAAGCTTTGTTTCTATTTTTTCTATTCTTTTTTTTCATTTTTCCTTTCTCTCTACCTCTCCCTTGCTCTCCTTCCCATTTGAACATTTTCATCCTTCTTCCCAGTATTTGTCATCCATTTTGATCCTTATTTACCCTTTGATTTCACAGACAAAAGAAAGAACGGTATGTTTAGACATGTGTGTCTCACTTATTTCACTTAAAATGGTGGTCTCATGGTACATCCATGTGCCTAGAAATGTCTCAAGTTTATCATTTTTTATGACAGCAGTGTTCCTTCCTTCCTTCCTTCCTCCCTCCCCAACCAGAGTACTCCTTTCACATTCTATTCCTGGTTATGTCAAAATGACAGATTTCATGTGTAATTGGATAGTGATTTTAATATTTTGTAGATATTTTATAATATAGTATTTCACCCATCTAAGTTGTAGTTAATGGGCGTTTTCATTCCCGTTTAGAGTATAATAAATATTCTTTTCTGAGTAGTAGCATAAAGCACAAAATATGCAACTGAAATTGACTTTTCACATTTCTGAAGGCTGAGCAGTGCAAGGTCAAGATGCCAGTGAGTTCGGTTCCTGGTGAGAGTTCTTGTCTTGGCTTGCACAGGGTACCGTCACATGAGACTTAGGGGACGGGGAGGGAGGTAGATGAAGGGGATGTGAGGAGGGAGACTGATTCTGCTCTCTTTTTGTAGACCGTGATCCTGGTGTGGGACTTCTGCTGAATGCAATTAACTCCCAAAGCCCCTACCTTCTTGCCTCCAAGAGAATGTTAGGCCTCAGATTATGAATTAGGGGGTACATGTTCAGTGTGCAGTAGCTCCTCTCATAGTTTTGTTCTAGACCTCTCACCCCTGACCTGTAGATGACATCTCTGATTTCTGACATTGTCAGTCTCATCTTCTGAGCAAGAGATGAATGGTAACTTTTTCATTTGTGTTGCAATTAGTCATGTTGTACCTTCCTATAGGGTTACAAATAATTTCTTAAGATAGTGGGAGCTTTCTGTATATTTGTGTAGCTTGTAATTTTGGAAGTGTGGAAACACATAAACTAGTAAAGAAAAGAGTTTATCATAAACTCACTGTGGTACCATGGAATTTCAAACAATGAAGTCATCAATAATCTTTTTTTATGCACTATTCTGAAGCCAGTTCCAGACATAATTTCATCTTTAAAATACAAGAAATCTCTACACTTAAAAAAGAAAATTTATCTTATTAGAATTTGTATAATTATCACATGTGATAATTAACAATGATTTCTCAAATAACCACAAATTTCTAGCCAGTGTTCATATTTTTTCAGTTTTATAATAAATTTTTAAGCAATGTTGCTTTGAGCTTCTAGAAAAGGCACTGATCTTCTTTACATGTCCTTTGTACATTTCTCTCTCTCTTTCTCTCTCTCTCTGTCTGTCTCCCTGTCTCCCTGTCTGTCTGTCTCCCTGTCTGTCTGTCTCTCTCTCCCCTTCCCTTTGTCTCTCTTTGTCCCTCTTCCTCACTTCCTTTTTCCTGCTCTTCCATTTTTGTTGAAAATAAACAGGTCATTTGTTTTACTGCTAACTCTCCTTCAGTCTAGACATTACTAACTATGTCTTCCATATGTTTGCCTGTTGTAATTCCTATAAATTGGTAGTTAAACATCTTGGATGAATTTCAAGAGAGAGAGAGAGAGAGAGAGAGAGAGAGAGAGAGAGAGAGAGAAAAGAGGGAAGAGAGAAGTAAAGAAAAAAGAGAGAAAGAAAAGGGTGAGTCAGATCAGATAGCAGGAGAGGGAAAAGGAAGAAAGAGAACAAGAATGCTACAAAGGCTGGTGTCACATAATCCAGGGACTCTGAGGCCCCTCTCTCTGTGACATTTTGGGGATGCTGGATAATCACTCCAGAGCCCTTGTGTCAAAGGTTTGACCCCTAGGATGTAATTGGGAGATGCTATGAACCTTCAGAAGGGGCCAGGTGGGAGAGCCCTAGGTGATGGAAGGGAGCTCTCCAGGAGAATTGTGGGAGCCCAAGATTTTCTTCTTTCTCTTTTGCTTCCTGCTCTAAGCTGAGCGAGTAGTTGGCTCCACTGCACGCTTCCTCACACTACCGTCTGGCACATCTGCTGAGGTCCAAAGCATTGAGCCCACATCATCTTGGACTGAAACCTCCAGTATAGTGAGCCACAGTAAATCTTTTTTCTCTTTATAAACCAATTATCTTCAGGTTCCACTGAATTAAATGATATTAACATTAATGTGTGGTGGAAAGATATGGCATTATGCCTTTAAAAATGTATTTAGCCCCTAACTAGGAAAAAATACATCGTTCCCACACTTTTAGAGAAGTTCTTGTGTATAATGATGAATCAAGGAATTAGCCGATATTTTTTAAAAAGCCTTGTATAGTAGAGTGACCTGTAAGCAATCTATAATACTTATAATATATAATATCTATAATATTTCAACACAATTTCTTTCATCAAAATTCCATCTCTTTCAAAGTCATTACACTCTGAACATCTTCACACTAACTTCAAGGATCTATAATAAAGCTAAGACAGAAAGGAAGCATGTGGGATTTTTTTTTCTACAAATAAAAGAAAAACCTCCATTTCTGAATATCTATGTAAATGAGTAATCAGCTCTACTGAAGACATTAACGAAATATAAATTTTCAGATCTAACAACCTCTGAAGAATTCCATTTTGACCCTTCTAAGACAATGGTTCCCCCACTCCACCTCCCTGGTCCTGGTGACATGCTACTGGTTCCCCCTTACAGTCCCCCCTCCCTCTTTTAGCCTCCTCTTTATGCCCTATTGGCAGAAGACTATCTTTAGATGGTGTTATGTAAAGCTACTTTCCATAGCTTTCATATTTCTCTCAATACATTTCTTCCTGTGCAGTTTTCGGATTCACTAGCAGAAACTTAAAAGCTAAAACTGTAACTTCCTCCCCAAACTATCTCTTTTGTTTCAAATCCAAAGATTTCACTCTTTGGAAGAAAAATAAACTCTATGTACTCAACGAAACATTTGTCCCATCTGCCAAAAAATATATCACAAGCTTCTCTTTCAAACTGGTCCTTCAGTGCTCTGTATGACGCCAGTTTAACAGCTGTGGACCTAGTGCCTCATGCCCAGTACTGTTTACAGCTCTCCTGATAGGAAAGAAGAAAAACTTACCAGGAAGGGTTCAAATGTGTTCTCTTACCACTACTGCCGACCCTGCCCATCATCCCAGACTTAGCTTTTTCTGGAAGGCATTCCCAGTAACCCTCCCCTTTCCAAGGCAATTTATGGTGGACTCCCCACTCCCAGATGCCACTCCAACCTGGGGCCTTGGGGCAGGAGGGTTCTGAGATGCTCAAGAATCTGATCTCTCCCTTACACTTTCCAGTTTGCTGAGTCTGCATCATTATTGTTACATAGCCAAAGGCAAGGTATTGAGCTTGCTAAGCCATGGGTGTCCTCTCCAGAACATGTCGCTACCTGTGCACACATTTTGCAAAGCTGTTGGCAGAATGAAATTAGGCAATTCAGAAGAAGACTTTAGAATATTTGGCCAGCAGCTCTAGATATGTCAGTGAATATTATGCACTAGTTAGTTAACTGTTAGTTAATATAACTAACAATATTGTTAGTTATAACTGTTAGTTAATATAACTAACAATATTGTTAGTTATAACTGTTAGTTAATATAACTAACAATATTGTTAGTTAATATAACTAACAATATAATAACATTATTGGAGAATATCAGTGAATGTTATCATAAACCTTCTTGAGAGACAAATTAGACTTTTATAGCTTTGTGAACAAAGCACCAAGCCAAGATTACTTAATGTCTATTGATGAAGATGACACTTACTTGTGTATTAAGGTTTTTCACTTATTTTTCTTACAATTTCATTTAGTTGTAGGAACTAATAGGACCTTAGAAAATATTATGCAGCATATCATGTCTTCTTTCATTGTCATTTGCCAGGCTTTCTGTCTCATTATATCCTCCACCCCCAGATTTTTTGCCACGGCATAACCTCATTATTTTATGTCAGTAACTGGCAATAATTTCCTTTTTAATTAATTCAAATTCTTATAGTGCATACTGAACATCCCAACTCCCAACTTTTAACAAATTTTGGCACGAATGAATAGTTTGGGGAATGCTTTCCTAATTACTTACAAATCAGGGATCCTGAAATGTTTTTGCATTCAGGACCAGATAAGAAATGTTTCAAGCTTTGTGTTTGATTAATGATTCCACAGAGTCTGAGGTTCATTCTGCCTTTTAAAAATGTCAAGCTGCATTCATTTGTGTTACATACCTCACATAACTGTTTTTAAGGTAAATGCAGTGGAAATACGTTCGTGCTTCCATAATCCAAAGTCAACTTTCTCTGGATAAGCTAGAAGAATATTTATTAGGGAACATCCTATGAGCCAAGGTTTTTCAAGCATTCTCAACTTTGAGACCTTTTTTTTTTTTTTTTTTTTTTTTGTAAAGCCCAAAACTATGATCACCTTTTCCTTCTGATAGAGCTGGTGTCATTCATTTCATGACTCAAAAGCTGGTGCATGGGGTGTTACTCACAAAAGAGAGCACATTGAAACAGGACCAAGAAAGACAAGGGCACAGGCAAAGTAGGACAGAGGATGCCTTTCCACTTTGCCCTTGAGTGGTAGCATGGAAATAACTTGAGATGTACCAATTAGGAATTTTAAAAGGTGACACTTACAGGGTAATTGGAGTCTACTTTCTCAGTCTTTAGAAGTTTGACCATCTCAGAATTTTTAAACAAGACAGCTTGTGATTCTCCCTTTAAATCTGTGAAATATTTTAGGCATTTGAAAGATGAAAGTAGCAAGAGAAGGTGGACTTTTGGATGCAGGTTGGTTTTGTTTTGTTGCTTTGCTTTTTGTGGAGCATTTACAACTTTGGTCTTTGGGCAGTTTGGCTGATCTTGAGGCATAAATAGGAAAGGTTAAGTTTTATTTTCAACATTTTCATGACAACAAATGAAAATAGATACGGTAAAAGTAATTCTTATCTTTAAAAAAACGCAGACTTGCAAACTTTCAAACTGTAGTAGTTCAGTTCTGCCATGATTAAAACCACAGAATACACTGAGAACAACACTTAGGGATACTAAGAAAATAAAAGAGAAATGTTTAAAAATTCAGTTTTTATTTCATGTAATTTAGTTTTCCTAATGAGCAAATTCACCTAGATGAGAAGAAAAATGTGATCAGTTATTAAGATGAGAATGTCATGGTAAATTCTAATTTCTGTTTGTAATTTCCTATTTTTTAATGACTACCATGTCCTTCCAAGCAGATGCAAACAATAAATAAATATTCCGTCCTTGGATACCTAAGAACTCTGGCATGACCTTCTCCAAAGGTCACAGAGAAGCCTCCCAGATCCACCCTCTTCATCAGTGAGTAGAACAAGGACAACAGCAGAGCATCTGGTTCTGCTTCTGATGTCTGGATGCTGACAGTTGTTACCCCTACCTGCTCCTCCCATCCTTGTGTGGACAAGTGAAGGGTAGAAAAGTTAATAAGAATGCCCAGTTCCATGGTCCCCCCTTTGGGACTATTGAACCCAATCGGAGACTCAAGAGTAGATCTAATCTTTCTGTATAGCAAAAGCACAGAGCCAGTCTCTTTCCTCGGCTCTGAAAGGCATTTCAGACTTGCTTGGGGGAACTTCTCAATGCAGATCTCAATTACAGAAGTAATAAAGTTTTCTCTATCTTCTTGAGATGCACATGGCATCTTTAGTCTTAACCACTGAACTAAATTTGAGTGGGGTCCCTCCTGTTTTTCCAAGTGGCCACACAGCAACTCCTTCTTCTGTATTCCCATAATACTGTTCTCTATGACTACATATATTAGGGTCTTCACAATGTACACCCATGTCTGTATACCCCACTCACTATGCACTATTTCAGAACAAGAGCAATTCTCTATTCATTCCTGTTCTTCCTCCAGCAGCCCTGGTACTATAGCAGCCATTTGTAAATGTGAAAGAGTTAGTGATGGCTCCACAGATTTCAAGAAGGCAAAACATCCATTCCTTACTTTCCTACATTTATTTAAATAAAATCTGGCCACCCTCATAAGCAGAGTTTGCAGGAAGGGTAATATCTCTTCCAGTGATGCTTTCCCTTCTGTCCCAATGCAAGGATCCTGATTTCTGCAGATCAAGAGACTACAGCAAGGGCAGAGCTTTCGGTTCACTCTGCCTGTATTTCCTGGTCCAGGGCCTTGCAGGCCATCTGAAGGTATAGGTCTGCTGGGGACAGCTCTAATGCCTAACCTTAGTGGACTGAGACCCCAGTTAAAAACAACACCTCTTCAGAGAGGGGTTCATGGCCTCTTGACTCCACTTGAAAGGATTGCACAGTATTATCACTGTTAGCATCTGCCATGGGGCAAACTGGCTTCAGCGCCCTTTTTCTCTCACCCATTTCCTTGCTGTACGTCAACTGTGGAGAACCATTTGTTTGCTTAAAAAAATACACATGTTCAAAGCCTGCACTCCTAATGTGGTTCTACTTGCCAGTAAACCTTTAAGCAAACATTTAAGATTCTAAGAGTTCATCAGGGAAAGTGGTAGACTAACTGATGGGCAGCTTGTAATGCCCGGATGAACTGAATCAGCATGGTGCTGGGCATGGACAGTCCACATGAGGATTGTTGCCAACAACATAAAAAGGTGAGCTTGGGAAGATGGTGTGCTGTTGATTCTTCTGGAGAAGATTGTCACCTTGGTTTTCCTGATGTGAACGTGGCTGTTCTTATCATCGGAAGAGCTCAGGTCCTTGCTGCTGCTGAGCGTGGCTATAGTACTTTTCTAGGGGAGCGCTGGTCCTTGCCTTGAGCATTGCTTCCTGGCTCTAGCACAGATATCTCAGCCTGCTGGCACAGGTCCTTACCCTGTAAGGACTTTCTACCTTCCGCCACTGGCTTCCCAGTGCAGATCCCTGATACCGACTTGCAGAATACATTGTCACAGGTGCTAAGTCTCCAGCTGGCCTGGTGCAGGCCATCGCTGCAGGATCAAGATTCTCAGTCTTAGGGTCTCTAGTACATGAGCAGATCTTCAAAACTTTTGCATTTAACTCTTTGGGAAAATATTATAAAGCAGCATTATAAATTGGGTATTCTGCCGGGCATGGTGGTGTATGCCTGTAATCCCAGCACTTGGGAGGCTGAGGCAGGAAGATCAGTGTGAGTTTGACACCAGCCTGGGCTACAAAAGTGAGCTCAAAGCCAGCCTGAACTGCATAGCAAGACCCTGCCTCAAAAAGACAATCAATCAATCAATCAATCAATAAATAAATAAATAAATAAATTGGGTATCCTGTATTAAATCCTTTCCTTTATAACCTCTGATTACAACAGGGTGCAACTCTGATCCTATTGGATTAATGCCCTTCTGTAAGACTCCATAGAGTTGACTCACTGTGTATGCGCTTGTAGAAGAAAGGCCACACAAGCTCACATTTAGGTGGTACCTGCCTGCAAGCCAACAAAAAAGGCTTTAGAAGGATGTCAACCTGGTGGTACCTTGATTCCCAGACTACAGAACAGGGACAGAAAATTTCATGTAAGCCTCCCACTGTGCTGTATTTGTTATGGCAACCTGATAACTAATATGCCATCTTCCTGGAAGACAGCCCCAAACTCAAACTCCTGGTTTGTCTTTTTTGGTTAACAATTGCTTTTCAACAAGTTTATTACAAGTAGTCATTTAGGGCTGGCCAAATAACTCAGCCTGCAAGCAGGCCCTCTGTTGCACAGGGGCCAAGGGTTTGATCCCCTGGCCTGCTATGCTGGCCCTGCCCCAAGGGTGCACTGAGATGGCAATTGAGACTGGGCATGGTGGAATGTTCCTGTAATTCCAGCCCTTGGGAGGCTGTAAACAGGCAGATCACTAGGTGCCTGATCTAGCAGTGAGATCCTGAACACTCTGTAGATCCCTTCCTAAAATACAAACAAATAAAAAACCAAGTAGCTGTTTAGTGAATAAGAAGTAATTATTTAAATTCCTTAAGTGCTTAAATATAAGATGCTTATTTTAGTACTGGCATGGTAGAGGGCTGTTATAGTTTATGTCTAGTTGTCCCCGCAAAGCCTCATGCAGTGATGGGGTGAGGACTTCTAGAGTTTGAGACTTGACTCATGATCCACTGGGATTATGTGTTTTAGAACTGATGGGATTATGGGTCTGAGTACTTCTGGGATCATGGGTGTGGCCTAAGGTGGAGAGGCTGAGGAGAGAGCCTGGATGTAATACAAAGAGAGACAGAGTGACGGACTCTCACTTTGTTGAACTCTGAAGCCCTGGTTGGTCAGTTGCCTCTGTCACAATTGTTGTTCTGCCGCCATGAACTGGGTGCTCTCTGCCCTGTTCCACTCAGCCTTAGGCCAGCTGAATATGAACTGAAACTCCAGTAACTGTGAGCTAAAGAAACCTTTCCTTCCTTCATTTTGGGTGTCAGGTATTTGTCCCAGCAAGAGAGAAGAGTAACTAAAACAAGGGCAAAGACAGGAAATATTTACTGTGATATGTGATATCCCTTTGTCCATTTTACCACCATATTTGATCTATTTGTAGGGATTGCTTTATGCTTAAATTTTTTAAAAGCTTTGTTTAGATGTAATTCACACTCATGACATCCTGCAATTTAAATCATGGAGTTCTATGAATTTTTCATTCCTGCACAACCCAGAAACTAGCAAAACGAGTAAGTTATATAAGATCACCAGCGAAGTTCCTCCTTCCCCTTCTCAGTAAATTTCCACTCCTATCCCTGCAACCTCTGATGTGTTTTCTATCATAAGTCTCCCTTTTGGGAAATATCTTATGAATAGAATCACCAAATACAGGGTCCTCATGTCTGACTTCTTTACTTAGTGAAATACACTTAAGAGTCAGCGTGTTGTATGAATCCAAAACCAATACCTTTGAATTGAATAGTATATTCACTTGTATGAATATGCCACTTACTTATTTAACAGCTAATGAGAAATCTGGGGACTTTCCAATGCTCAGCTTTTATGAACACGACTGTTAGGAAGACTTAAACATAAATCTCCATGTGAATCAACCCTACGTTGTGTCTCTCTGTGGTAAACATGTACAGGTGGGGTTCCTGGCAGTATGAGAAACTTCTAAAATGTGTTCCTAAGGAACTGAAGTAGGGGAGTTTGATTCATTTTAATATTCCATTTATCATTGTTACTGCTTTTAATTTCAGCAAAATGCACTTAATTTCAGTTGGATATATAGTGGCATCTTGTTATATAGTCTTAACTTAAGTTTCCTTTATGACTAATTAAATTGACCATGTTCTGTGTTTTTGTCTTTTGGATGAAGTGTCAAATTTTTGCAATTTTTTTTACTCAATTGTTTTAATAGTTCAGAATTCTTTTGTCAAATATGGATATACCTTCTTTATCAGGATCTATCTCTTCATTTATTTAGATTTTCTTTTTTTAAAATCAGGTCTTTATAGTTTTCAAAGTAAATGTCTTACAGACTTTTCAATCCATGCCATTCTGTTGCAATTATGTTACTTTTTTATTGCAATTTCCAGTATAACTTGAAATTACAAAGAAATACCATTTTTTGGAAAAATTTCTTGGCATCTTGTGGCCTTGCTACACTAATCATTTTCCCCACTGCTGGGACACAATGACCAACAATTGCAGCTTAAAGAAGCGACAGTTTAATTTGGCTTACAGGACATGGGATTCAATACATGGCCAGCAGGCTCAGGGCAGAAATGTCTTGGTTGGGGGATGTGGAGGATGAAAGCTGCTCACCTAGTGGCAACGTGCAAGCGGAGCTAGAAGGAGCAGTTTGGGAGGGAGGTTTCCCTCCCTGGTGCACAGCCCATGCCACACCTCATGCACTCAGGCTGCCCCTCCTAACAACACACTTAGCTAGACTCCATCACCAAATCCATTCATCTGTGAGTATGGCATCACCGTGGTACCAATCACCCTCCTCAGGTCCCACTTCTGAACATATGAGAATTTGGAAGAACATTTCTAGATCTAAAACATGATACTTGCTTTTTTTTTTTTTT
>PVJA010016241.1:22444-43956 GCA_004027025.1 Myocastor coypus | reverse complement strand
TCTATCTATCTATCTATCTATCTATCTATCTATCTATCTATCTATCTATCTATCATCTACTTGGTACAGTGTCTTGCTGCATAGCTCAGAATCATAGTGACTGTCCTGTCTCAGCCTCCCCAGGTCCTTGTGCTTGCCAGGGAGGCACTTAGACTCCTGAGCTATCTCCCCAGTCCCAGTGGTATATATTTTAATGGCCAACTTTTAAGCGACTATTGACACTGAGGCAGGCCAACTATATGAAATGGCTCTAGGATTCTGATATATCATAAAAAAGGAAACTACTATGTTCTGCAAGATGGAAAAGACTAAAAAATACAGTAAGACATATCTCCTCATATTTATCATGTTCTTTTCTCTGGTTTTTGCTGTTTGTTTTTAAAAACAGGGTCTCCCTGTGTAGTTTAGGCTAGCCTTGAACTCTTAATGCTTTTTCTACTTCAGCTTCTCAAGTGTTGGGATTACAGGGGTGTGACACCACACCCAGATCGATAATTATCTTTCTTAAACCTCCTATTCATGAATCAAGCACTTTCCAGTACTAATATCTAGAAATGTAATTTTTCTACAAACTTTTCCAAATGAACAATATTCACAGATAGTTGTTTGTTATAAAAAGGTTCACTGTGCAGTTCAGGTTAGGCTTGAACTTTGAAGATCCTCCCACTTCAGCCTCCTGAGTGCTGTGATTACAAGTATGTGCTATCACACTCTGCTCTTTTTCTTAAATAAAATTGCTTCCGGTTTTTTTTTTTTTTTTTTTTTTTTTCTTTCCCTCCATTTTAAAAGTCTTTCTTTTTTTTAATATTTATTTTTGGGGATCAAGGCTTGAATATAAGACCTTGTGCTTGCTAGGCAGGCCACTTATGCCACTGAGCTATCTCCCCAGCCCTCTAACATCATTTATTACCAAGGAAAAAAAATTCAACATAGTACTTAGTTTCACTCAGAGCATCAGACCCTGTGACTATTTTCAAGTACTGTGTTATTAGAACATTACACACTATACTGTTAGTATTTGTTAGTAAATGTTTTATACTTCCCACTGATACTAAGAATTCAATCCCCAGTACTGAAAAAAAATTTAAAAAAAGCTTTTCCTTATACTTAATTGTAATATTCTCTTATTAATGCTGAGAGGAAGGATTTTTTTCTTTGCTGGCTCAGGCTGCCTTAGGGGTGTATCATGTAAGGCTTTTTGAACTGAGGATCAACCCTGGTCCCCTGTGCCTGACTGCATTTGTCTGAGCAGATGCTTAAACAAGTAAGCTAACCTGCAGGCCCCTAGTGCTGAGAGGAAGATATCAACCAAGTTCACATCTAAGAACCAGATTATTTTCAAAGTTTCTTTTACTAAAGATAGTTTTGTGTTATTAGATATTAATCAGTAGACAAGTAGTTAATGGATTTTAAAAAATATTCCCACAGGGGCTAGGGGGATAGCTTGGAGAATAAGTGCTTGCCTGGCAAGTGCAAGGGCCTGAGTTCAATTCCCAGTTCTGGAAAAAAAAAAAAAAAAAAAAAATCCCACAAAGCATTTAGATTTGGGCAATTGGGAGGACATATTTTCTGAAAGCTTAAATATAGTTTTGTGAAAAAGCTTTTAAAAACTCAACAACTACATAGCTATCTATGTACAATTCTAGCAAAGGGCAGAACCTTGAATGTCGCTTACCTCCGGAGCAAACATGGTCTCATAGGTAGGATTATACTGAACTTCCTTGACAGCAGGGTCAAGGTGAACGCCAGTCTCCAAGTCTTCCTAAAGAGAAAGCCAAATGAATTCAGAAGCTGTACCAGCCTTTTAAAACACCGAATCTATGAGCAACTCTAGGATTATTTGTACCATATGATAATTTTAACAATCAAAGACAAATAAAAACAGTGTATAAATAATGTATAGGTAGTTTACAGGTAAAATAATTAAAATTTTTTTTTCAAGATACTTTATTAAAATTTTAAGAATTCTACATACTACATAAAGTCTTAAAAAAAGGATTTAACTCTTCATTTTAATTAACTCAAAAGACTATGATTCTGAATTCAAAATAGGTACTTCTTTTTTACTTAGTAAACCTATTTAAATGTGTAACAAAATGGCACTCAGTTGGGTACAAGGAAGTGATAGGGCTTGAGCCTTCTAAACTTTAATTTTTATAATCCATGTCAATGTTTCAATCTTCTTAAATTCATTCCCGAAGATAATGAACATAAAAGTCTCATATTTATGGAAGAACTGCTAACAGTCTATTTTTTCCTAATACCACCATTTATAAATATATCAGTTTCCAAAGTACTATCTGTAACGTGGACCTGCTTGACTTGTACATACCTTTTCTTCCAGGATGTCCAAGAGACATGTCAAATTACGCCTTGTCATCTATTTGCCAACAAATCTAAATTAACAGCAATTTACATTCTTATAGTTAATCAGCTGAGAATCTCTGGAATTACCCTTGATTCTTCTCTATACTTTACGTCCCATCTTTCCACATACATTCAGAATTCAACATCTCATATCCTCTCTTTATCACCTTGGTTCAACTTAGTATCTTATTTGAAGCAGCTTACGTGTATATTACTGTAATAAACTTTGAACTAGCCTGACTGCTTTTTGCCCTTGCCTACCCAGAGCCTCACTTATGCTGCAGGCTATGTCAGCATAAGTCTGACATAAGCAAATGCTGGTCAGAATTTACCCTTCATGATCTACTCCAACCCCCGGCCACTTCTGTTTCCATCCAGTACTGTGCCTGTGCTCAATCGCACATTTGCCACTCTCAGAATATGCTACAGCACAATTCTCAAGAATTCTGCAGTTTACTCTTTCCTTGACTATTCACAAAGTTTTTCTCCTCTCTTCTAAGTCTCTGTTCAATGTTTTCTGCTTTCCTCTTATAATGCTTTTTTTGTTATATTTACTATCACCTGACTTATTTATTTATTATCTATCACCTTCCATTAAAATGTAAGCACTCTTCTATGCATCAATACACAATCAATTCCCAGGACTATCCCCATCGTATTATCATCTTTATTTTGTTAGGCATTTGCTGATGGCAGGATATATCCATTAACAGGATGCAAAGGCAATGTAAAGCAATACTGCAAATACTCAAAAACATGGGGTTTCACAAAGTTGACAGTACTAAAGGAGAAACAGTACCACAAACAAAGATCTAGGGCAGCCAATGACCAAAGACTAGAAAGCCCAGAAGAAAATAATGCCATAGGCATAGCTATAGTTCCCAAATCCTACTGGTATTTTTATTTTATTATACTTATTTATTTGATACAGGGTTTTGCTATGCAGTTCAGACTCAACAGTATCCTGTTTCAGCCTCCTCAGTGCTGGGATTACAAGTGTGTACCACTACATCTGGTTTCAGCCCCAGAGTTCTTGGGCCTGTGTACTACATGCGGTACCAGGGATTGAATGCAGATCCTTGTGCTTGCCACGCAGATGCTTAGACCCCTGAGCTATCTCTCTAGCCCTAAAATCTTATTACTATTAAAGCATCTTACAGTAGCCCCAAAGCAGGCTACTTTTTCTTTTTGTCAGAGTCCATCAGATATGATTGTCTTAAACTTACTTCTTCTCTAGTCTCAAAATAGTTATCTTTTTATTTTCATAACCTCAATTACTACTTGGTATTATTATTATTATTATTATTATTATTGTTGTTGTTGTTGTTATTTAGCCTTGACCCTAATTCTGGCTTCCAGATCCTCATATTCAAATATCTACTAAATTTCATTATGTATGGATGTCACAACTTCAAACACTATGCTACAGAGGATGTTGTTCCCCTCCATGACCCCACTTTATAACAAACCAGTTATTCAGCTGGATTCTACCTGTGCATATTTTTCCAGCAATCACACTTCTGCCCACTGCTCTCCATACTCCAATTGCCACTGCCTAGCTCAGGGGTTCATCATATCCTGCATGCACACTATACCACTCCCTTACCAGTTTGCTACACACTTGTGCTTACCATACTACATTCATGGCTGACTTCTAAAACACAAGCCCTTTGATGCTTTCTATGCTGTTAGCAACATTTCTGACTTGTGTCACAGGCATTTACTTTGTTATCTGATGTTATCTTCTTATTTCCCTGCTCTATCTCCTCCTAATCTAGGAAATCTGCTATTTTGTCCACAATCCTAAGTAATGTGTTCCTGATGGTACCAGTAATACATTTTTGTTGTACATGGTTTTTGTTTACATTTTATATTCTCATTGCCAAGGAGAATGTAGGGCATTAAGCACATGTTGCAATAAATATTTGTAAAATTAAATAGAAAAAAAGGCAAATCACAGAAAAATTAAGTAGACTAAGGCTAACTAAAAAAATTACTCGACGTGGCAATTTTTTTCACAAAAAAACTTCTGCCAGTGATTTTGGTTCTGAGGAGAACTGTGGAAAGACAGTGACAAGGGCATTAGTATAAATGAAGATTTAGAGAAAAAAAGATGATACAACTCTTCCCAAGACATTTGTTAGTTAAAAAATAAAACAACATAAGAACAAAGAAAAAAACATCGAAACCTGAAGAGATGTGGTGTCAGATAAAAGACTTTCTATGATAAACCTGTTTTTCTTCATACTTAGGAAACACTAAGTCAATAAAAGCAATCATGCTCCAAAAGGAAGAGGCAGCAGGGAAAAATGTAAGAGCAGGAAAGGAAACTGAAGACCTGGTTATCCTGAAGAGAGTAATAGGACACCAACTTATAAAGAATTGGAAGACTCTTCTGAAAAGAGGTCTGTCTTTAAGATGAAACAGAGATACTTGGAGATATAGGGAATGACAGGAGTCATAATTGATCTTTGTATTTTTTTGTGTGTCTTTAGGGAACAAGCACCTTCATAAAGCACTTCAGATTTATTTATTCACTCAATAAATACTGTGTATCTACTATGTGTCCAGCACTATTCTAAACTCACCGAAATGGACAAAGATAACTGTCCTTGTGGAGTGTATATTCCAGAGGGGTAGACAATTACAAATCAATCAATCAATCAATCAATAAACAAGTGTGCTAGAAGAGGGTACTACTAAAGAAACTCAGCAATACTGCTGATCTAGCATTAAGGCAGACACATTATTTTGTATAATTTTTACATTTCTATGAAATAAATATTTCCATGATTAAATCACATACTCTTGTGATTTAGGAGCCTCAAAGAATTTGAGGACAAATACTTTAATTCCAAAATTAAGGAAGGAAAGGTTTATTTAGCTCACTGTTACTGATGATTTCAGTCCATACTCAGCTGGCTCCAAGGCAGAGTGGCACATGGTAGAGGGCAGCTGTTAATGGTGTGGCAAAGAAGAGAGCAAAATGGAGGAATAGCAGCAACAGTGGCAGCACAGAGGAAGTCTGATTCCTTAAGTTGCACTCAGGCTATCTACCCCAGGCTGTGTGTAGTACTCACGCCCATTATCCCAGCAGTACTAAAACCCATAATCCCTTGGTCATGATAATTCCAATGGAGCATGAGTTAATCATAAATCCTAGAAATCTGCCCTATGACTGCATGAGGCTTTGTGAAATTCTTTAATAAAAAGAATTTCTATGATAAACCTGTTTTTCTTCATCTGTAGGAAACACCAAGTCAATGAAAGCAATCATATTCCCAAGGGAAAGAGGTAGCAGGGAAAAACTGCAGCAGAAGTCTTCATAGGTTGATGACATAGGATTGAAATAACTTTCTCTTAGAATTACCAAGAAGGGTAGAAATTCAGTTTTGAGAAAAAGGTAGAAATACAAAGTGAATACAGACAAAAACACAATCCAAAATCAATCATATCACTGACTAAACCAGTGGGGACACGGTTTATTGTTACTGAACATGATTACTAAAAGGCTACTGCTGCCACTGAATACTAGCTATTGAAACTAATGGCCTAAAGAAACAGATAGGTTGGCCAGCACTGCCATTTGAGATCCTCTTTCCTTCTTTCTGGACTAGACACAGAACAGAAAGTCTAGATGAGTGCATCTATTTGGCTGAGCCCATGTTATAGTCTAAGACTGAGATGAGAGAAGGAGCTTGAAGTATCAGAATCTGGGTTTTTACCTTTGAAGATGGGGTAGGCAGGGATATTTTGCACAGTAAGGCTCCTATTAAGGAAGTGGGTTCAAATGCAAAAATACTGATAGGATGACAACTACCTATTGCTCCAGGATGCACACAAGAATCTTTACTGATTAGAGATACTCTGTTGCCTTGAGGTCAAAGTAAAAATACATTACTATAAAATGAAAAGGTTGAGCTGGGCGTGGTGGCGCACACCTGTAATCCCAGCACTCAGGAGGCTGAGGCAGGAGGATTGGTGCGAATTCGAGACCAGCCTGGGCTACAAAAGTGAGCTCAAGGCCAGCCTGAACTGCACAGTAAGACCCTGTCTCAAAAAGCCAAAAAAAAAAAGGTTATAAATAGTTACTACCACATAAAAACTAAGTCAAATGCTTTTCCCTGTCTTATTATTCAACTGTAAGTGATAAACTTTAAAAGAACAAAAGATGTATAGGGCATAGTTGGTAGAAACACTTCACAGTGTGGGTTATCAGATCTTCCTAATGTGTTTAAAATACTATAAATCTGAGCTATTTTGAATGCAGAATTATGAGCTATCAAATTTTCAATATAAAGCATAATTAAAAAATATCCTTTAAATAAGCAACAGTGGTGACTAATAACATAAATAGGTCATAAGCTTTGGTCCCTAATAAAAAAGTATAGAACTAAACAACCTTCTAGGAAATAAAAGGGTGTTAATTTTACACTTAATTAGAACAACTTGCACGAAGCCCCAACCTTGTTTTAATACCCACTAGAAGTTCAATAACAATTAGGAATGCAATTGGGATTACCAAACAATTATAAACAATTTCTACCTAGCTTTAATTAGTCACAAAAATTAAAGTGCAATAACTGAAGAGTACTGTACAGTTCAAGTAAGTTTAAACAGTTTATCATTTAATGATTCAAAGTTAATTGAGAACAATACTAAACATTTCTTTGTTCTTTTCATGTTGTCCTGTGTACAAATAAGAAAACAGACATGAAAACACAATGTAAACTGTAATGCAGACTACTAAGTAATTATATTATGAAGTTCCCATCAATTTAGGGCATAGGTTTTCTTTCTTCTCAGACTTTGGAAATTAGTTCTAAATAGAAAAATTTCTACAATAGAAATTTAGACAGATGTGATGACAAAACAGAAATCAAGATAAAGATGAGTTTGGTCCTTAACAGATGTAGAAGAAAAAGTGATTAAATTTAAAAGATGACAAATATAAGAGATACTATATCACAAGGTAGGAAATTTAAAACTATGCTTAAAATTTAGAGGCAGAACATAAGCTGTGTTATTTTTAAAAGTTTAAAAAGACAGTTAACAAGCAAAACTTGGAATTGGAAAAAAGGGCTCATTATATTTCTTAAGTGAGGATACTCCCTCCCTCAGGTCTTGCTACATGATTTAGGCTGGTCTTAAACTCCCTATGTAATCCAGGTGGGCCTCAAACTCACTGTGATCCTCTTGTATCATGCTCCCAAGTGCTGGGATTACAAGAATGTACCAGCCATGTGCCAAAGTAGTCATTTCTAAAATGTTAAATCTGGCAATATTGCATTAAAATAAAATTTTAACCAGAACATAGTTATTGTTATACACTGGACAACACAAACGTTTCACTGACATTCCAAAGTAAGAGCTGAGTGGGGCCAAAATAATATGGGATGCAACTGGTGATGGATAGGGCAGGAATTGTGCACTGAAAATGAAGGGCAGTGGGGTTTGGGAGTCACAAGGGAATTTTCAGGTGGAAACACTAGCATGTGCAAAATCTTAAGAGAAAGGAAGAATTTTGCAGGCTTCCCAGGCTACATGAGGAACTTAGAAATTCTCTAATAGGCAGTATGGTATCTTTGGGAAGGGAAGCAACTTATGAAATCAGAATCTAGAAACAACATTCTACCTGTTTTCTGTAGGACAGAAGAGGGTATAGAATTTGGTGACAAAATACAGGAAGTAGGAAAACCTGTTTGAAGGTTGGAAGGTTATATACTTGCCTTAGGAAAAATGATGAGAATGTGAACTGAGGAATAGTAGCAGAAGAGGAAAGAGACATTTGGTAAGTGTCACAGTCAGAACACTCCACCCAAAATCAAAGACTGGGAGAAAAAGAAAAGTCAGGAATAATTTCTGGGAGAAATTAGGAAACTATGAAGACTGTGCTCATGAAAATACAGAGGAAGGGAGTAACTTGAGAAAAATTATGATAGAAATGTTAGAGCCAACTTAATGAATAGCTTGGAGGATAAAGAAAAAGAGGAAGGAGGACCCTTCTGTTCCCCTGCACTAATGGGTAGGCCGTGGGATCATTAATTAAAATGGGAAAAATAGAGGGAGATTCTGAGGAAGAGAAACTTACTTTTTCAGTACATCAGATTGAAGGTATCCAAGAGCCTTCCCAGGAGGGATGTTTATTGGGTCTTAAGTTAGCAAGGAGTTTAGAGCTAGAAATGACCACTGACATTTGTTTACTGTATTTATGGCATTACTAAAGTTGCTTCACATGCTTCATGACAATTCCTGTAATTCTAGTAGATAAGCAATATGATTAAACCTAAGAGAAGATTCAAAGATGAGACCAAATTGGCAGGAAGTACTTAAGTGACTCATCCAAGGTCACCATGTAGGGAAGCACTCAAGGCAAGTTTAAATCCTGGAATCTTGACTGTGTTAACCACTTCATGGTGGACACCTGTAGTCAACTGGGATTGAAGATGAGGGGGATTGTGTAAAATGCAAAGAGGACTAAGGGCAGAACTGGGAAACAACAATATTGAAGGAGTGCAGAAAGGGGCTGCACATAGCGCCATGCATGTCAAAGGGAGAGAACATTCTGAGAAAGAGCAACTCTTGAAGGGTCACTAGATGCAAAAAATTTGTAAATGGCTCATTAAAGACCCATAGTATCCTTAAGTCATATTGCTAGACTTAGAGACAGCATACATAAGAATTTTGCAAACTGCCTCTACATCATGAGCTAAATGCTCACACAGCTCTAGTACCAATTGGTTCTAGACCTGGTTCTAGACACAGAAGGAATCTTTCCTCAGTTCTTCAATCAAACTAAGCTCTCTGCTTGCTCAGGTATGCTAAGTCAGCTATGCCTGGGAACTCTCACCTTAGACTGCAATGTTCTAGTGTCTCGGTTACTTTCACTCCCTGCTGACAAAATACCCGACACCCAAAATTAAGGAAGAAACGCTTTATTTAGCTCACAGTTTGTGGAGGTTTCAGTCTATACCCAGATGGTTCCCAGGCAGAGTGGCACATGGCAGAGAGCAGCAGTTCATGGCAGCTGAAAACAGCGAAGAGCAAAGGAAAGGTAGCAGCTGTGGCTTCTAGTCAGCCTTTCCCCTTCTTCATAAACAAGCTACTCTGAGGCTGGGGGTGTAGAACTCACATAATGTTCACGGCCGCTCTTGCACAGGATGTTTACAAGCTAAGAATCATGGCTCTTTGCTAAGTCACTCTGTTAAACTTCTAAACTTCTCAAGTTGACACAATATATCAACAAGTACAGCCAGGTTTTTACTCTTCCCAGAGACCATTCCGCAGAGGACTTCTCTGAGCAACCTGTAAGTCATACTCCCTTAAGTCTCCTATCATAGGACTTCATTTTTTTTTTTCCTTAATAGAACCCAACTCAATCTGTAACTACTTTATTTGGTTATATGTAATTAACTTCCTTTCCCACGATCACGAGGATGTCTGGCTTGCTGCCTTCTGTGGCTTTAGACCTTCCAATAGTTCCTGACAAATAATACATATGTAATAAAGCTTTCCCTTTATTACCTATTATTTAAATCTAGTGCCTTTTCTTCATTGCATTAATATAGATAAGTATAATAGCTAATATGTACTGCCCTCTCACTAGAGATTAGATTCTGTGCGCTGTTTATTTTTATAATCACTTAATCATCACAATTCTCTTGTATAGATAAGCACTTTAAAAATTAGTCTCTATTGTAATACTGGGCATGGCATACGCTTTAATCTCAGTACTCAGGAGGCTGAGACAGGTGGACTACAAAAAGCTTTGGGGCAAAAAATTAAAGCCTCCATTGTGCAAGTGAACAAACAGAAGGCTGTGTAATTTGTCTAAGTTTACACAAGTCCACGCAAGTGGTGAAGCGCAGATTAGAATGCAGAGTTCTGCAAAGCCAAAACAAAGTCGGACCGCTCCACACTCGACTCTAGATGCGAAATCTTTATCTAGTTTTATTTATTCTCTGAGGTTACACTTGCTCCATTCTGGTCATGTACCAAGACAGAATTTACGCCCCCTTACTCATTTGTTTTCTGATAGAGAAGCGAGGCAAGGACGCAAGGAGGGTTTCTCTAACTTTCACTGTGGGCTTCTTCCAAGGAAGATGCATATGGGAAGAAGACGTCTCTCTAAACTCTGCAAGGCAAGCTGGGATATAACAGGTAATGGTCTGCAGCAGAAGTCAGCTCCCGCACAGCATCAGTAGCCGAACACTCACCTTAACCGCCACCTCCGGAGCCGAGTCCACTGCCAGAGATGGCTTGGCAGAAGGCGACTTAGTCAGGTGCATGAGGGAGTCGGCGGCTGGCAGCGGACATCGACTGCCCTCACTGTCGGAGTCCGATTCGGATCCTGAACCTGAACCGTAGGAAGCGGCTAGAGCTGCAATCGCAGCCGACATGACGGCAAAGGGTCCACGGAAGAAACCAGGCCAGGGCGGAAGAAGCTCTGGCTTCCAGGTCCTGACTGAGTGCCACGGGTCAGTTCTTTACCTTCTTTGCAAAGAAATCATTGTTAACACTTTGAAGTAATAAATTGGTTAGTATTGTAATAGCTACAACCTAACCTAGGAGTTTGCAGGCATTTATGTAGGGCAGCAGAGCGACATATACCAGTTTATAACTTTGAGGACCTAGGCTGAATGAAAGCCTGAAGTCTAAAGCATCTTTAAGGCCTACGAGATCCGGACTCCCAGCGGGCAGTGCGGCAGGAAGTGGAAACAGGCATTATGGGAAGTGTAGTTTGGAGGGAGGGGCGGGGCAAGATGGGCGGGCCTCCCTCCGACCCCGCCTCTGAATGGATGGTTCCTTCAATAGGCTATCATCTCCCCTCATTCCCTAACCAAGCACGGATCTCCTCGTCCCCCTCCCCCAAAAATGAGGCTTGGGTAATACCACAGAGCCTCAGGAAAGGGGGAAGAGCGAGCTTTCCTCCTTCATTTGGGTGAATGGGCGGAGGCTGCGTTTCCCACCCCGGGCATACCTGGCCCCTGAGGGCTGAAGAAGAAAGTGAGAATCTCTGGTTCCAAGACCTGTGACTGGCCCGGGTCAGCTTTGGTGGAAAGGATGGAAGACTAGTTGGAGAGAGAGCCGCGGCTCCCCCTGCTGCTAGCGCGGGTCCCGGCTCCTGGCCGAGGAGCGTCGCGCGGGGAGGGGGCGGCGGAGGGCAGAGGCGGCTCACGGTGTTGTTCGCTCGCACCTCGAGCGCTCGGTGGGTCCGGCGGCAGGCGGGCGCCCCAGGCTGCATCTCCGGTGGCCCGGCGCTACTGCCGCCGCCTGGAACGGGTTCCACTTTAGAGCCCGACGCTCCTGAGGGCTCTAGGTGGGTCCCGGAGCTGAGCGGACCGACGGCCGCCGCCGGAGCATGAAGAAGGGGTAAGGTGAGAGCCCCCCACGGTTTCATGGTGAGCGCCAGTCTCTCAGGGGTCTTTCCTCCAGGGCGGAGGTCCCGGGGCAGGAACTCCCCCTCGCCGGCCGGAGCAGACGGCTTCGCGCGGGTTTCTGGTCCGCAGAGGTTGCGTAGATGGATGGGCGCGCCTCCCCCGCCCCCATTCCGGGCTTCCCGAGCTCCCGCCGCCCACCGTGCTGGGTGCCGCGGAGGACGGGTGTTGGCGGAGTCTGGGTTGCAGGGACCGGGCTGAGCCGGCGGGTCTCACCTGCGGCTGGGCGCCGCCGCCCCCACGACTGCCCCCGCCACCCGCGTGCTCCTGGCGCAGGGACGTTGCCGCGGGGTGGCGGAAAAGCCCTGGCCAGATCGCTTTCGGCGGCTCTGAGCGAACGCCAGTCTTTGCGCCGCAGGTCCGTGTCCAAGACCAAAGGTAAAGCGAGTGTGGGCATCCTTTTATTTCTTTCTCATGTTTTTCCGCGTGAGGAGGAGAGGTGGTCCGGTCGCTTTTGATGCCGCTTAACGGGGAGGTTCCTGAGGCAGAGTTAGGCAGCCGCTCACTCAGCTCTAGTGTCGGCAGGACTCGCCCATTGTGCCACCCAGATAATTATTCAACTATGCAGCATCCATTGCACCTTTCCCGTTCTTCTTTTCCCCTTGCTACAGCGTGCCCCCTAGCTTCAACACTCTGACACCTTCCCGCACTTGCGGATGATGAACTAGAATAACGATGAAAAGAAGGCACCTCCGACCAGAGCATTCACAACCTGACCTGTACCGATTAATTAACTAGCCCCCCAGTCCTCAGCTAGAATAGGTGCTTAATAGGGCTGGCTCATTCTAAGTAGCCTTAAAAAAAAAAAAAAAAAAAAAAAAAAAATCTAAGCTGTACCTTGGGGGTCTACTTTAATGTTTTAAAATTTTTGGTCTTAGATGAACATATTAAGCAGATCTGGTTTGTTTAGTAATTGAAATAATTGGTTTATCAGTTCAACCTAATATTCTTTAATTTGTGTGGTAGGTAACTTTCAGTTTTTAAATTGTTGATAGCACAAATGGAATCTCAGTTTGAACTCTTGAGGAACAGTATATGCCTTATGTTGTAAATTTCTGTTTACATACATTTACCGTTGAAGAAACTATTTAATGTAAAGAATCAAATATGAATTAAGCAAAGTTTTGTATTTTCCAGCAACAAAATATTTAATTTCGAATTATAGTTTTCACTTGAAGTATTTTATATTTAAGGTGGAAATTTAACTACCCTACTGATCATTGCCTAATTTATCTAAATTTTTAAATCATTTTCTTTATAGTGTCATGTTTTAAATACTTGTCATAGATTTTTTTTCTTATTTTTCTAACTTATGTCTGCAAGGATTAGTAGGTTCCAGGTTTGCATGGTCTACCTGAAGGATGAAGTATTTTTTTTGAAAACATAATAAACAATAATTGGTTACTTGATTATTATGTTAACAGCTATTTTAATCTCATCTTTAAAAAAGTGATTCAGTACAAAAAGTGTTTTTGCTTTTTTGTGATCATCTCTTTCCATCTTTCTGTGCTTCAGTGTGAGTTAACCCTTTGATAGGAGCAGCATAGTACAGACGTTAGAGAAGCAGGTTTAAGATGTACTTACTGGTAGCACTTGGAAGTAGTGTACACATAAATTGATAGTGTTGGATCAGTTGTTTGGTTGGAAAATGACCTTGCAATTTACAAAATGGACACCTTTGTGTTCTTGTTTTTAAATATCTAAATGGAGGTAAGATTATTCCACAAGGCAGTATGCATAAATTTAGTAAAAATTTTTTTTTTCATTTTAAAAAAGTGAAAGTTTTTAAAGAAAATTTAAATATCTTAGATGAGTTATCAAACTAATTCAATGTAAAATGCAATGAAAAAGTATCTTTAGGTTTTTCTTTGTCATATTACAGTGACTCATTTACACTGACTTTTGCTTTGGATGGATAAGGCTTAAAAGAATTTGTCATCTATCAAGGGTTTTTAATTGCAGACTTAGTGTTTATTGTGACTGCCAACATATAGTTGTAAGTATAGGTATGGTAAATACTGATTAAAAATAATTTGATGTCTTATAAGGATAATGTGAAAGACATCCAGAAAATGTTAAAATGTTTGCATTAGAAAGTGTTCTGATGGACTGAAAAAAAAAAAAACTAAAACAAAAAGTGTTCTGATGGCAAAATCCAAAATGCATAATTGTGATCATTTATAAGGTGTGATATGGAGCTATAGTGCTTATTTTTAAGGTTTAACTATCCATATAGCAATATATTAATACCATATAATACACATGTGTAGTTTAAAGTCTTTATGTTTTTTATTTGTACATTTTTGTAGTATGTAATGTTGACATTTTCAATGTGGAATTGGTACTTGTGCATATAATACGTCCTAATTCCTTTTTTTGCATCCTCCCATCTCTGTCTCATGATCTTCTTATTTGAGATCCATCTCCCTACTTCCTATTTTCTTTTTTTTCTCTTTATTTGTAGGGTGAGTTTCTTATATAAGAAAGATTACTTGTACATTTTGCTTAATTTTAGGAACAGTTTCAGATGCCTTTTTCAAGTGTTTGTTTTTTTATTACAATAGACAATAGCTTTTGATTTTCCTATTGGAAGATGAGTACAGTCAATTACATTTGATACTTTTTTTTTTTTTTTTTTAAACTTAGCTGTCATTATGACAATAAATGCAGTGAACTCACAGTTTTTCCTAAACTTAGTGGACAGGAATTAATCTGAAACTTACTGTACCAAATAGCAAGGGCTGGATTTTCTTTATTGAACAAATAAATGAATAATGAATAGCCATTGAATTAATCCTTTGAATAAAAAGTTTAAAAGGTAGATTTATCAAATGTTATTAATGAAACGTAGTTTGTCTGGAGTGAAAAGAGAAAAATGTATTTGAAGGTTCTTTGAAATCTTCTGTCACTTTTCCTATCTGCCTTTTTTTTTTTAAAACTAGCACTACTGAATAATCTATGTATTAGTGAAGTGAGATATTTCCTTTTACAGCTATCTTAACAAAAAAGTACAATGAGTATATTTTTTTGCTGACATTTTTCTCTTAATTTAAGTTTTCCAGCAAAATATTAACAAGATACCAGTTATATTTTGTGCTGTACATGAATATCTAATGTTAAAAATAATGATGTGAGATAGAAATTTTAATAAAGTTAAGAAGCTTGTGTTTTTAGTTTATAACATTTAGTTTTGAGTCTCTGTGACTTGGTAGACCTAGCATTTAAAATTAGTAAAACGGTTTGAAACTGGAATACATTTTTTCAGAAATAATATGCTTAGTGGTTAGATTTACTGACAGCTCTCTAAAGACTAACCCATACGATACCTGAATTACACTAGTAATAATGGAGAATTATAAAATATGGACAACTAATGTATTGCTACTTATGGTATTGTATGTGACATTCTTTTATCTTGTTAGCCATGAAAACATTGTGAGGAACTTACCCACTTTGATCCACTTGCATGAAGAAGAAGCTATTCCTTAATTCATTGAGTAGTTCAGCCTTACAGCATCTGGAGCAGGAAGTTAGGACACGAGAGAAATTGTAAGGAACTCAGGTCTTTTATGTGACTTTTCCTCTCAGTCTTTGGTTTCATCAGTTGTTAACCAAGAAAGTCGAGGTAGATGACTTCTGGTATTCCTGTTAGCTACAAATAGAATTCTTAAGACACTGGGAATATCAGTGCAATTCCTTTTTTTTCTCAGTGTATTATTGCTTATATACTCCTGTCCCGGGAATTTCTCCTTTTTGGATCTGTCTTTGAAAAGAACATGTGTTGTTATTGTTACAGTGTTTTAAGAAAAATTTTGTTAGTTTTCCTTCCTTTTGTCCATTACTTCTTTTCCTTTGTCTTTTCCTGCCTAGATTCTCTCCTTTTCTTTCCTTTTTTTTCTTTTCACCTCTTATTTTTTCCCCTATTCTCTCCTTTTTTCTTCCTCAAAAATGAATTCCTAGCACAACCACAAAATGGAATTAAGATTGCATGTTAAGAAGCTTTAATATGAGAGTGATGGGGTAGGAAGCAGATCAAAAAGTGAGTTTTTGAAAGTTTTAAGGACAAGCAGAGTTTTGTTGTTCATTTTGTTTTGCTTTATTTTTCTGTTCCCAGTGATGTTTAGTTTCAGCTAAGTGGATTTTGAGTGGTAGCAATTATTACAGAATAGGTGAGTCATTCTTTTAGGAGGGTGGAAAGATCAGGGTGCTCTTAGAAAAGCAGTTATAAGACACTGCTTTGTCATATATATTGAAGTGTTTTGTAGGTTTTCAATTAACTTTTTTTTTTTTTTATTTAATGTATTTGGTACAGGATCTCACTATGCAGCCTAGACTCATAGTGTACCTACTGTTTTCAGCTTCCCCAGCACTGGGATTACAGGTGTGCATCACTACCCTCGGACTCCTTGACTGGCTCAGTGCACCTGGGGGAGAGGCTGGCACACTCTTGTCTGAGGGGGATACTTTGTCTGCTGAGCTATCTCACTGGCCCTTAACTGTATTTTGAAATCACTGATACTAAAAGATATTGTATAAAACAGTCCCCCAAGAGGAAGGGAAATGTCTCACTTTTCACTCCTTGTTGGAACAAAATACCCAACACCCAAAATTAAGGAAGGAAAGGTTTACTTAGCCCAGTTTGTGGAGGTCTCAGTCCATACTCACCTAGTTCCAAGACTGACTGTCACGTGGTAGGTGGCAGAATTTCATGGCAGTAGAAAACAGCAAAATAGCAAGAGCAAAAAGGCAGGAGCAGTTGCAGTGGCAGTAGCAGAGAGCCTTCCTTATAGTGCATCCAGGCTATCTGTTCCAAAGCAGGTATAGCACTCACACCTATAATCCCAGTGTTTGATCATGAATTAATCACAAACTCTAGAAACTCATCCCAGTGACTACATAAGGCTCTGGGGGGGACAAGTAGTCACAGACCATAACAAGAAGTAACACTGATACTTGTTACATATACAGATCACTTTATAATACTAACTTTATTTTATTAAATTGATAGCCTTATTAGAATTTCATAAAAGGAGGTTAACTGATTACACACATTGTTTATTCTGCCCAGCAGATGTGTGGCCTCTTTGGGAATTTTCTCTTACCATTCCCCAATAAGTTAGTGATGAAACAGTCATTTTAACGGTAATTATACCTACCTCCCATCCTCCCCTCATTTAACCTACACCATGCCAATCTAGTTATTTATTCATGGAATTATTGAGGGCCAAGTAAGTGCTAAAAGGATGGGTCTCTAATCCTCTTGGTGTTAGCAGTTGTCTTAGTTACTTTTTACTCATTGCTGGTACAAATACCCAACACTCAAGATGAAGGAAGGAAAGGTTTATTTAGCTCACAGTTTGTGGAGGTTTCAGTCCATATTCAGCTGGCCCAACGCTGAGTGGAACAGAGCAAAGAGCATCCAGTTCATGGCGGTGGAACAGCAACAAAATGGTGGCGGAGGCGGCCAGTCAATCAGGGCAGCAGAGCAACAGTGCGAGTCTGTCTGTCTCTCTAGAAACTATAATCTGTCTCTCTGTGTCTATATTATATTCAGGCTCCCTGCCTCAGCCTGTCCACCTTAGGCTATACCTGTAATCCCAGAAGCACTTGAGACACATAATCCCAGGGATCATGGATCAAGTCTCAAACTCTAGATCAGTTCTAAAACACACAATCCCAGTGACTGATGAGTCAAGTCTCAATCTATAGAAGCCCCCCCCCATGACTGCATGAGGCTTTGAGGGGACAACTAGACATAAACCATAACAGCAGTATAAGAAGAGAGACAGATGCTGAGCAAATATTCCCATTTGTAGTTAAGATATGAAAGCTGTGCAGGAAGAGATGTAGAGACCTAAGAAAGCTCTTAATGGCAAGATTGAGGAAAGCTAAGTAGAAAAAGAAATGGGTTCAAAGAATACATGTGAAACAGTTTGCAGTGGAAAAGAGCTTGGTACTTGGTAGTTCAGGGAACTAAAAAAAAGGCCAGAGTAAGTAAAGCTTAATAGAGTAGGAGGGATTGTGACTTGGTAGAAACCATGGAAGTAAACAGGAACCAGATTCCATAGGGCCCACATAAAACCTAGTTCTACAAGGTTATGGATTTTGTTTTAATTCTATGGAACAAACCCATAAATGGTTTAAATCAAGTTAATGACTGGATCAGATCTGTCTTTTATAATGAGGTTCCCTGTGGTTTTAGTCCTTGGCCTATTATCCAGGCTGCAAAGTAGGTCAGGATAGGTGGACAATGGCAGTGTCAAGCTTCATCTATGCAGACATTCCCAGTGGCATTACTTTCTGGACCCCACCTCCTATTGAATCAGCAGAGGCATTAGATCCTCACGGGAACGAGAATTTACAGTGAGCTTAGAAAGAGAGGGATCTAGGGCTAGTCTGGTAGCTCAGTGGACTAAAGCATCTGCTTAGGCAGAGCTCAGTGGCTGGGTGTGCTAAGCCCCACCCGCAGGGCACACTGAGACATCTATTGAGACTGAGAGTGGTGAGTGTGCTTGTAATCCCAGTGCTTGGGAGGATGAAAACAGGAGAATCACTACTAATTGGATCTATGTAGCGAGACCCTGTAGACCCTGTAAGATACTAATCCCCTACCATCCTGTAGAAAAACTTATTCCTCATGAAATTGGCTTTTAGTGCCAAAAGACTGGAGACTGCAGTTTCATAAAAAATCATTTTGGTTTGAAAGGGGCCAGGGAGACAGATCACAATTGTATATATATATTTTCCCTTTGTGTGTGTGTGTGTGTGTGTGTGTGTGTGTGTGTGTATGTGTGTGTATTTTGCATGAATCCAGGTCACTCAGTTTTTTCCTGATTCCTACATGCTTCAAGGCTTAAGTAAACTTGTTTTATCTTAGGTTGCTGAAGCCATATGATATGACACTGAATTTCTTTGTAGTCTGTTCTCTCTCTCTCTCTCTCTCTCTCTCTCTCTGTACTCTATTTCTTGCCATATAATAAACTAAACAGACGGAGTCATCTATAGTGAAAAGTGTAAAGAAAAGCAGTTCTGATTGTCTTCAGTTGCTTTTGTCCATGGTCCTGAGAATGAATTCCAAGTGACACCCAAGTATTTTCATAAGGCCTCTTTCCTGCATAATATAATTGGGATTGTATTTCTGGTAGTTGTTAACCAGCCGAGTTCTGTCATAGATTATGTAGTTTGTACTGGCTGCGTGATAAAAATGACTAATACAAATGGAGATGAAATTGAAAAATAAATACGTGTGATTTTTAAATACATGTTTCTAGCTGGGCGTGGTGGCGCACGCCTGTAATCCCAGCACTTGGGAGGCTGAGGCAGGAGGATTGGTGCGAGTTCGAGACCAGCCTGAGCTACAAAATTGAGCTCAAGGCCAGCCTCAACTGCATAGCGAGACCCTGTGTCAAAAAGACAAAAAAACAAAAAAAAACCATGTTTCTATCTTACATTGCCAATTGCCAGAGTACCAGTTCATAAAATCAGTGACCCGAAAGGAACTGTAAGCAGGTATATTTTTGATGTGCCTAGAATTTTTGGATAATGATAGCAGCAAAGCTATTTTTGGTGACTCTGACAGTAGTTCAGCTTACTATTCTTTCTTCCTGAACTGTTACCAAATTGCCTTCACTTTTTCTACTGTTTCTGCATTGACTAATTCATTTTATTAGAAAATGAAAAAAAAAGTTATGTCTACAGACATGATCCTTCTACTAAAGATTGTTTGATTCTGCTAAAAATTGTTTTTCGTATGTAGTTACAAAAGTTATCTTGGTCTTTGATTTTTATATGTTAAATTCTGTAATATATGTGTCCTAGAGGTTATGACAGAGTTGCATAAAGATTAATCAAAAAGAACAGGTGAAGTATTTTGTGCTTTAGTAAAGGGTGAAGAGTAACTCATTTTTAAAAGACTGTGTGTGATACAGCATAGTATATAGCTAGAAATTTATCAGTTTTGTTGATATTTTCAAAGAACCCTAATTTGGTGTCATTGTTTTTTCTCTCTACTGATTATTGTTTCCAGTTTTATTGGTTTCTGTCCTAACTTTAGCACAGCCCCCTCATGACAGGGATTGAACCCAGGTTGTTGCGCATACTAGGCAAGTTCTCTACCACTTAGCTATCTCCTTCACCCTGTCCTGGTTTTTACTATTATTTTTTCTCCCTGCTTGCTATAGGCTTCTATTCTTTTTTAAATATTTCTTTAGATTATTGCTTTTAGATCCTACTTTTTAATGCATGCATAATTGTAATGAATAAGTGTAATACATTTTGTCCTAATCACTGATATTGACATATTCCACAAATTTTTATAACTTGCAAACTCAGAACTTTGTGTTATTATGAATGTGGTGCAATTGCTCTGTAGTTCATTCCATTGTAATCTGAGAGCATATGTAATATGATTTCTATTTTAATTTTTTTCAGGTGTATGTCATGTTATAGAATAAGTCTTTTTTTGATGAGTGTTCTTTGTAAGCTTTTGAGTGAAGTACTATAAACATGTCCACTAGGTCTGTTTGATTGATGGCGTTACTTAGTTCAAGCATATCCTTGCTGATTTTCTGCTTGTTGGATTTTCTGCTGTCAATTACTAATAGTGTTACATTGAAGTCTCCAATCATAGTTGTAGACTCAGCCATTTCTTCTTGTAGTTCTTGTTTTTAGAGTGGGGGAGTACTGGGAATTGAGCTCAGGACCTTGTGCTTGCCAGGCAGATATCTCCCCAGCCCAGTTGTATCATTTTTTGATTCATGTTTTGATGCTTTGTTGTTAATAGCATGTACATTAAAGATTGTTACGTTGTTTTGGACAGTTTGTAATAATAGGCATTTTTAAAAACCCTAATTATTTCCCTTGCTCAGAAGTCTTGTCCAAAATTGATATACCTGTTTTCAAGGTTTTTTTTTTTAAGTTTTATGTTAGAGTGGTGCATGTTTCTTCATTCTTTTTATATTTAATCTACCAATGACTATATTTATTTGTGGAACCGGGGATCGAACTCAGGACCTTGCACATGCCAGGCAGATACTTGTCCCCCTGAGCTATCTCCCCAGCCCATTGACTTTATATTTAAAATGAGCTTGTTTTAGAAAATATATTTTTAAATAGTTTTAATCCATTAGCAGTCTTCATTTGTTTTTGTTAGGCAGGGTCTCATTCTGCAGTTCTTGCTAGCCTTAAACCCGTAACAATCCTCCTGCCTCAGCGTTTGTAGTGCTAACATTATGGGTATGGGGCACTGTGCCTGGCTCATAGTCTTTTAAGTAGTGTATTTGTTTTTTGTTATTTCGTAAGTATTGGGGACTGAACTCAGGGTATTATGTATGCTAGGAAAGCACTCCACCATTGGTGTGCTTATACTTTGTTGGAAGTGGTTATACTTTGCTTCCTTTTTTAAAAAATACTTCTCTCCTTTTTTTGCTTTTTCTAACTTAATTGAGTATCTTTTTTCTCTCCACTCTTACCAGTCAAATTTAGACATTTCTTTAAATACTTGCCTTAGAGTTTGCAGCATATGGTTACAATGTAATCAAAGCCTATGTTTAAATAGCGCTAATGCCTTTTTTTTTTTTTTTTTTTTTTTTTTTTTTTTTTTTTTTTTTTTTTTTTTTTTTTTTTTTTTTTTTTTTTTTTTTTTTTTTTTTTTTTTTTTTTTTTTTTTTTTTTTTTTTTTTTTTTTTTTTTTTTTTTTTTTTTTTTTTT
>PVJA010016241.1:0-22344 GCA_004027025.1 Myocastor coypus | reverse complement strand
TGTTGCTGGGACAAATACCCAACACTCAAAATGAAGGAAGGAAAGGTTTATTTAGCTCACAGTTTGTGGAGGTTTCAGTCCATATTCGGCTGGCCCAAGGCTGAGTGTAACAGAGCAGAGAGCATCCAGTTCATGGAGGCAGAACAGCAGCAAAATGGTGGCAGAGGCAGCCAGTCAATCAGGGCAGCAGAGCAGCAGGAACAGCTAGAGCTCCAGTCTGTCTCTCTGTCTCTCTTTATATTACATTCAGGCTCTCTGCCTTAGCTCCTGCCCTAGGCTACACCCATAATCCCAGAAGTACTTCCACCCATAATCCCATCAGTACTAAAACCTATAATCCCAGGGATCATGGATCAAGTCTCAAACTCTAGAAGTCCCTGCCCAATGACTCCATGAGGCTTTGGGGGGACAACTAGACATAAACCATAACAATGCCATTTGTTTGTTTATTTGTTTGTTTGTTTATTGTTGGGACTGGGGTTCAAACTCACGACCTTGCACTTGGCAGGCAGGCACTTGTGCTGTGGAACTATCTCCCCAGCCCTTCACCAGTGCCTTGTGATAGGATTCCCAGTTCCTTCCTCTGGTCTTGTCTAACATTGCTGCCATTCATTTCACTGATCATATTGTACTGTGCTTTGATTTTATTATTTTGAATGAATAGGTATCTGTCATTCCTTATGCCAGATACGAATAAGAAATATGAAGTATTTTTTTATTATTGTCTTGAGACAGGGCCTTACCTTGTAGTTTCACTATATCATTCAGGCTGGCCTTGAACTTACCAGATAGTCCAGGCAGGCCACAAACTCTCAGCAAGTCTCCTGCCTCGAGCTCCTGAGAGCTGAGACACAGGCATGCACTACCATGCCTGGCTTCTAAAATAGGAAGATTTTTCTTTTACCTTAATTTACTCATTCTCTAGCATTTGTCATATCTATGTAGATCTGAGTTTGTTGTTTATATGGAATTATTTTTCTTTCCCGAACTCATTTTATTTTTTGCAAGGTGTGTTCACTGGTGACAAATTGCTTTTTTTTTTTTGTGACAAAAATTTTCTTTTTTCACTTTCAAAGAGTAACTGAGTACAAAATTCTGACTTGCTAAATTTTTACTTCATTCTTGTTTGCATGGTTAATATGAGAAGTTCCTTGTAATCTTATCCTTGTACAGGATTTTATCCTGTAGATAAAATGGTTTTTCTCTGGTTTCTGCAATTCAAATGGCATATAATTGGGAGTAGATTTTATGGTATTTATCTTGCTTACTGTTTTCTGAGCTTCATGGATTTTTTGTTTCTGTCAATTTTGGAAAATATGTTGAGCACTTGTTCATAGTAGACATCTTACATATGTGATGCAGTCCCTACAATGACCTCTTGAGAAGTGTAATTCTGGTTCTTTGAGGCAATTTAAAACTAAATTTTAAGTATAATCTGTGAATTTTTTCTAACAATAGCCAAAATTCAACTGCCTTATGCCCACTACCAACTGAGGCATCCCCAAGATAAAGAGAAAATTATTTGATTTGATTAGGGTAGGAATTGATTTTCTAGAGTTCAAGCCAACTCTAGCGTCAAAGCAGTTGAATGAAGATAGCAGTATTGTATCCTTGTGATGAGAATGCAAAACTTTACCAGAAATTTGCACATCATCAGAAATTGACTGAACTGATCATGAGAGTCTAGTACTTTATTTAAGTTTATTTATTTGGCACAGGGTCTCACTGTACAGCTCCGACTTGTAGCAATTCTCTCATCTCAGCCTCCTCAATGCTCAGATTACTGGTGTGCACCACCGTGCCTGATTTCAGTGGCCTACCTAGCCTACGCCAGGGTTGTGGGGTGGCACGCTGTGTAGTTCCAGATACCCAACCTGAATCCTTGAGCTTGCCAGGCAGGCACTTGGGTTGCTGAGCTATGTCCCCAGGCAGATATAAAGATGATCTCAAATCCTACATGATTTGGTGCTCTCAATAGAGAAATAGTGAAGTCCACAGAATGAGTAAGTTTCATTTTGGGGAAAGAGTATAAAATCAAGAATGATGAATTTGATTTTGCCTATTCAGTTGGAGTAGTGTGGCAGATTGGTAGCACAGGGTTAAATATTGCCAAGGGTTTTATTTATTTATTTTATTTATTTATTTTTTGTCTTTTTGAGACAGGGTCTCGCTATGCAGTTGAGGCTGGCCTTGAGCTCACTTTTGTAGCCCAGGCTGGTCTTGAACTCACATCAATCCTCCTGCCTCAGCCTCCCAAGTGCTGGGATTACAGGTGTGAGCCACCACGCCCGGCTGCCAAAGGTTTTAGTGTTGTTTAGTGTTAGTCAGATCATGTGGAAGAGATAGTTTGTGATCTGGGAATACATGGATTTGAGGAGAAGTGTGTATAGAAGGACCTTTAATATAGCAGGACTAGTCTCCTGACATATGTTTGGAGACTAGAAAGAGAAGGAGTGGCAGAAATATTTAATGAACATGTGATCAGAGTGGATATAATGTGTTATACTCCATTGTGATTGTTTCCTTGGGGCCAGGAGCTCAGGTCCTGTGGTCTGGACAGGCCTCTGAAGAGCACTTTTGAAATACTATTCAGTAGGAAGGGAGGCAAAGCCAAAAACATAATAGTGGTTTTGAAAATAAAGGACAGTGAAAGGACTGCAGGAATGTGGTAAAAGTGAAGAAAACTTATAATAAATTAAAGGGATAGAATGTTTAGGTCAGAAAGGGGCATTTCCAAGATGTGAATCTTGGAGATAAAACTGTTTGAATCTTTACAGAGGCATTTCATGTGCTTAGAAATAGGAAGGTGCACTTTGTAGTTTTTCAAAACTGGAAATACTGGTAATGAACCTTCAAGAGATATGGGATATACTTTGTTTTGGTACGGAGATTAAATTCAGGACCTTGTGCTTGCAAGACAGGTGCCTATGCTGCTGAGTTATGTCCCCGGCCCCTGGCGTATGCTTTTAAAAATGTTGTTCTAAGCTGTATGCTTCTAATGCTTGCTGTAGCATAGGCGATAGTGTGTGCCACCTCATTTGAAAGAGGCGCATCTGTAATCCCAGCACTGGGGAGGCTGAGACAAGAGGATTACTATGAGTCTGAGCTGTGTAGCAAGATCCTATACCAAATAAATCAGTGAAAAAAGAATTTTTTAAAAGTAAGAGATAAAACCTAGGCCTAAATCTTGTAGTATGAGGCGTGGAGATTAAGAATAAAGTAGGAGGAAAGCCATGAATTTAAGGTGAACTAGAAGCCATATTGAGTGTTTAAAGGAGTGAACAGCTATATAAAAATGTTAATATGTTGAGTGAGAATAGGCCTAAAAATTAATTATTGTCTATAGCAATCAGCTGACCTTGGTGAGATGTTTTGATACCTTGCTGGGAATGAAAGCCTGCTGTACAGCTGGGTGTGGTGGCACATGCCTGTAATCTCAGCACTCAGGAGGCAGAGTTGGGCGTTTGAGGCCAGTCTGGGATGCAGAGTGAACTCAAGGCCAGCCTGACCTGCATAGTGGGAGACCCTCTCTCAAAAAGACGAAAAACAAAACAAACAAACAAACCAAAAAACACGAACAACCCTGCATGCAGCAGATTTAAATGAGAATTGCAGGAGAAAATTTAGTTGAAGGAATTTTGCCATAAGGCAAAGACATGATAAGAGGGAAGGGTTGGCTGAAGAGAGAACTAAGAGCTAGAAAAGGGTTGTTGTTTTGTTCTTAAGACAAGTGATGAGCCTGGCGTGGTGGCTCATGCCTGTAATCCCAGCACTCGGGAGGCTGAGGCAGGAGGATTGGTGCAAGTTCAAGACCAGCCTGGGCTACAAAAGTGAGCGCAGGACCAGCCTCAACTGCATAGCGAGACCCTGTCTCAAGAAGACAAAAAAAAAAAAAGACAAGTGATGCTGATGTCAGTCATCTAGTAGAGGGGTAAATGATATAGAGAAGATATTTAACACCTGCTGCTTAACTAGGATTTGAGAACTGGCTTGGAACTTCATCACCATATGAAATAGTTTCTGAGGAAAAATGTGGCTTTCACAGTTGCAAATCATAAAGTCTTTTTCTTTTCTTTCTTTCTTTCTTTTTTTTTTTTTTTTTTTTTTTTTTTTTTTTTTTTTTTTTTTTTTTTTTTTGTGGTACTGGAGATTGAACTCAGGACCTTGTGCTTGCCAGGCAAGTGTTTATTCTACTGAGCTATCTCCCTGTTCCAAAAGTCTCTGTTATGTTATGTTATGTTATGTTATGTTATGTTATGTTATGTTATGTTATGTTATTGGGTGGCTCAGCCTGCCCTGAGGGTGGGGCTGGCAAAGATGTGGTGCTGGGGATGAACCTTAGTCCTCTGCACCTACTTAAGCTTGCCTAAGCTTGCCTAAGCAGGGACTTTAGACTGCTGAGCTATCTCACCAGCCCACAGAAGTCTGTTAATACAATTCATGTACCGTTTTATAGTTGTAGATAGCTTTAGTCATTATGTGTTAATAAAGGCTCACACTAATTTTTCCATTGTGTAGCTACATTTATATTTAAGGCAAGAATTGCATTATAATATGTTGACAGAAGATAGCAAAGCTTCCTGGTCTACCTGAGCTTGTCTGTATTTTTCCCATTTTTATCCAGGATTTTCTGTTTCTGTATCTCCAAAACGATGTTTGAAAAACTATTGTATTCTCTTACACATTTTGACATTGATCTTACATTAATGTAAGTTTATATAATTTGTTGTTGATAGATGGTAGAAAACAAGCATTTTATAGGACTACTGTTTGCAGTTGAAATAGTGTTTGCTATTTGATTAAATGGTTTTTAGAGAACTCAAAGTGTGATTGCTATACAGTGAACTGCAATTAGATGAATTTTAACTTATGAATTCACTCAGGATACCGTCATAAAATAACAAACCTTCAAGAGTGTGCTGGGGGGCTAGGTAGATAGTTCCGTGGCACTAGTGCTTGCTGGAGAAGGCAGCATATAAATATTACATAGCTGGGTGTGGTAGCACATGTCTGTAATCCCAACATTGGGAGGCTGAGGCAGGAGGATCGATGTCAGTTTGAGACCAGCCTGGGCTTCAAAAGTGAGCTCAAGACCAGCCTGAACTGCATAGTGAGACCCTGTCTCAAAAAGACACAAACAAACAAACAAACAAACCAACAAAAAAACAGTGTGCTAATCTTTTGCTTTTCTGATCTTGTGTCACTACCTACTTCTTCCCCTAACCCTTTTTTTCTGTGTCATAACTAATTTATTTTCTCTCACTGGAGATTAGCTTGCATTTTCAAAGTCTTGTATGAAAAGAGCATGTAGCATAAAGTACATGTGCTTTTTTGCTTGTCCTTTTCATTTACATAATGATTTTTAGATTCATCTGCATTGTAACTCTAATCATGAGTTCATTTTATTGTTGAATTCTTTTTTCTGTTGTACAAATGCTATTCCAATGGATAACAATTTCTTACCCATTTATTTGTTTATGGGCATTTGGAGTTGTTTGCAGGTTTCAGATTTTATAAATATAGCTTTTTTTTTTTTTGGTATGTTTTCATGTCTTCTGAATAAATATCTACGAGTAGAATAGCTAGACCATATACTGGACTTAAATGTTTAATGTTACCAAAAATTGTAAGTATTGTCTTAGTCACTTTTCTTACTGCTGAGACAACACATTTAACACTGGTAAATTAAAGAAGGAAAGGTTTATTTAATTCACAATTTGTAGAGGTTTCAGTCCTCCAAAGCAGAATGGCTTGGCAGAGGGGCATTACAGAGAACAATTTATGGTACCTATAAGATAGCAAAATCAGCAGGGCAGCTTAATAGCATCTTTCTACCCTTGGGATTAGGTTAGTGCCAATCCAGTCAGTAGTCTGATTTAGTATTTAGTTATCACAACCCTTAATCCCAAAATCATGTACTCTAGATCTAGTCCTGCTTATGACCACATGAGTCTTTGAGGGAATATCAAGACCCAAATTATAACTATCTGCCCCCTTTGGCTTCTCCAAGATTCCTGTACATTCCTTTACACATAATGCATTTAGTTCATCTCTAAAAGTTGCCCAAGTGCTAACAGGTTCAGCATTGATGAAAAGTCCAATCCTCTCAGATTTGAGGCAAACTCTAATTATAAGCCCCGGTAAAAATAAAATGAAAGGTAAACACTTCCAACATGAACATTAGCATACAATAATAATTATCACTCCAGAAGGTACAGATAGGAGGATGCAAAAGAATGAGACCAAAGCAATTCCAAAATCTAGCACGGCATACATTAAGTTGTAGTCCATGTCTAGCTTCCAAGGCAATGCATGTTAAGATGTGAATTCCAAAAGGCTTGGGGGCGCTATCCCTGCTACATTTTTGTTAATGGGAGCTCCCATGGCTTCTCTCTTAGGCTGACTCTGTTCCCTCTTTGCATTGTTCCTCAAATAATCTGTGCTCCTGGCTTCTCCAAACTTCTAGCGACTCCACTGCATCTTTGCCTTTACACTCACAGCTTCATACACTACCCTTTCAGAGGCACACTGCCTGGCCTCCAAGACCTACTTGTGAAAGCAGAGTGGAAGCCTTTCTGGTCTCACAACTCTTGCACTCTGAATGTACCTAAAATGAGCATCATGTGGATGATCAGACGAGATTGGGCGCGCTCAGGGTGGTATGGTCATAGATGAGCACCATGTGGATGATGACAAGGTCTGCTAGTGAGAGCAGTAGCAGGCTTTCTTCTCCCTTAGCTATAGGATCTAATGCCTGTGAACCACATCCTGAGGAACAACTTCTCTAGGCCACTACCATCATTCTGGAAAGTGGTGCTCTAGAGCTTTTTTCTCAAAGCAAAGTCTTCTGTCATTTTGTGGCTGCAAAAGCTGGAATCTTGCTACGGCTAATGATACCCTTGAATCATCTTTTCTCCTGTTCCTTTTCAGCAGTGAGGACCTCCTCTGCTCTATTTTGCAGTCACAGCTTTTTTGAAACTTTCTGGCCACAGTGTTTTAAGTCATTCTGTTGGGCTTTTTGCTCTTGGTTGTCAACATAGTATCTGGCTAAAAGCCCCCAAGTAGCTATGCCATGGCCTCAACATTCAGCTGTCTTGAAATTTTGTCTGCCAGATTAATCAGTCTCCTGCCCTTAATCTTACTATCAGGCAAAGTCTCTGGACACAAAAATACATTCTACCAAGGTACAATACATACATGCTGTCTGGAGTTCAACAGCCAATTCTGTCTTTTTATCTGCTGAAACATTCTGAATCTGGTCTTACAGTATTTCTCTCAGCCTTCTGGTCTTTTGCACTCTGACCAGAATCTCCCATCAAGTATAGTCTCACATTCTAGTTCTGCCTTTTCAGTTGGCATCTCTGAACCTTCCCTAACTCTTTCCACAAGCCAGTTTCAAAGAATTTGGAACCAGATGGTCAAGTAGTCACAGCAACGATACCAATTCTGTGCTACTAAATTTTGTCTTAGCTGCCTTCAAGGGTCTTGCTAAGTTGGTAAATAAACTGGGCTGGGACAGAATTTGCCATTCCCTTTCCTCAGCCCCACAAGGGGATGCTTGGTGTACCAGTCAGTGTTTAATAAGATACAACACAAGATATACAAATACATAAGAATCTACAAGATTGGCTTATGATAATAATCACCCACAGAATCAGATGTGGAAAAGTACAAAGGATCTGTTTGCACACTGGAGACCAAAGAAAGAATCCAGTCTAAGGTTTCAAACTCACTGCAGTGTCTCATGTAAGTCTGTATTAGAAGGTCTGTGGGACTTCAGTGCAATGGAAAGCTTAAGAGTCTATGTTGCAAGGCTGAAAGATGTGCATTAGAAGCTGCAGAGTTTGTGTTGGAAGCTAAGAAATGACACTGAGGTAAAGGTGAAGACTGGAACTCCTTTGCTTGAGAGAAGAGAAGCAGATGTGTCCTTCATTTCCCCTTTGTGCTATTTAGGCAACAAGCCATACGAGGATATGAAATTGCTGAGCCAATTTAGTTGAGCTTCACTTACTCAAGTTGATACAGTCAACCATTACAGTCCAACCCTTGTCAACTTGACAACAAGGCCTATTTCTTTAAACCAGTGTCCAGATAGAAAGACAAACTCATAATTACACTTAACATGTTATAACTATCCTGTGTACAGACAGAAATGCACTAATGGCCTCCCCAGAATAGAAGGCAGCTTTTCTTTGGGTGATGCTTGCTCTTAACATTTCATAACTTAAACAGTAGAGATTTAACGATCCTTAAGAACCAGTATTGTCTATCAACATTGGGTTAAAATAAAAACTGTCATTTCTATAGTGAATCATAGGGTTATAACTGGTATTTGTTTCTGCTACCCCTTCTGTATTCCCTTGGCCTTGAACAACTGTCTCAGCATGTTTTGATTTTTCTCCTGGAGGAATGAATCATATACCTTCCTTTTATTTTTAAATCTTATTTATTTGTTTAATTTGTGCAGAGTCTTGCAATGCAGCTTAGGTTTATAGTGATCCTCCTGTTTCAGCCTCACCAGTGCTAGGATTACAAGCATGGACCACCATGCCCAATTTCAGTGGCTAGCACATAGCACCAGCATTTTGTAGCCACCATGCTTGTGGTACCAGGGATTGAACCTGGGTTCTTGTGCTTGACGGGCAGGTGCTTCAATTCCTGAGCTACCTCCCAAGCCCCATACCTCTTTCATTCTTGAAGGTTCTGAACCATTTGCCTTTCTGCCTAGATTAGGTTATTGTAGTTTCTTATTGACTTTAGTGACAGACCCGGAAGCACCTTAAGGGATCTCTTGCACTCCAAGTATATTTTTTTCTTTCCTCCATTGTGGAGTAATAGTCTAATTTATCCTATGTAATCTGGGTCAGTCATCCCTGACAACACTGTAGCTTGTTTCCTCAGAGCCATTTTGGAGATCAAAATGATCAGGAAGGTATCTTAGCTTCAAGTTCAATGTGATATCATTATTATGTTTCTAGTACAAGTCTTGCCCCCTCTGGAACTAAGACTTCTAATCCAGCAAAATTTAAGGTCTCAGGTACAAGAAGAAAAATTTTGTTAGTAAATCATTGGGGGTAATGGTGAGTGGTAACATTCCTACCTCTATCCCTCGAACTGGGAATCCTAGCTTTGGGAGAGACAGTACCATATGGTAGGTGTTGATTCAAAGCATATACAGCCTTTTGAAGAACCTTGCCCCAGCCCTGCAAGCTTCTTCCACCTAGCTGGTGCTAACTATGTCTTCAAAAGTACATTCCACTTTGTTATCAGTCCAGCTTCTTCTGGATGGTTAGGAACATAGTAAAACCAGTGAATTCCACAAGCATAAGCTCATTAGCTCACTTCTTTGTTTATAAATGTGTTTGTTGGTCAGAGACATTGCTGTGTAGAATTCCAAATGGATAAGGCATTCTGTGAGTCCATGGATGGTAGTTTTGGCAGAAGCATTGTGTGCAGGGAAGGAAAAGCCATATCCAGGATAAGGATATATGCCAGTGAGTACAGAGTACAATCCCAGATATCTTTGTAACCTGGTAGTATATTTTTCCTGGAAGAGAAAATAGCCAAATGTGTAACTGTATACTGATTCATGGGCTATAGCCAAAATTCTGGGCTGGGGAGATATCTTGATGGTCTAAGTACCTGCCTGGAAAGCATAAGGACCAGAGTTCAGGAACAGAATGGCTGTGGTGGAAAGTATGGAGGTTTATACATGGGATCAGCAACACTGAATTCAATGGCTACAACCACTACTGAATACCCAATAGGCTAGTAGTACCACATGCAGTGCGTGGCAGCCCTGAAACCGGGTGTGGTGGTGCATGCTTGTAATGCCTGCATGCCTGTAGTGGTAATTCCAGTGCTGAAGAGGCTGATACAAGAGGATCACTATGAGAGAGAGAGAAAGAGATAGAGAGAGAGAGAGAGAGAGAGAGAGAGAGAGAGAGAGAGAGAGAGAGAGAGAGAGAGAGAGAGAAATTTAAAAATTAAAAAGAAAAAAGAGGAGCCTGTCTAGATGACCAGGAACTTGGAAGGAACATAACTGGAAAATCAGTGATAAAACATATCTGGGGAAGATGTATATGGATCAACCTTTCCATGTAGGCAAAGGATGTAGAAATACTTGTTTCCCATGTAAGTGTTCACCAAAAGATTTTTAATAGTCACATAAATGACTCATTCTATTGATAGAAGTCAGTTTTCTTCTTCAGCCACCTTATCATTGCCCAATGGGCTCTTGAACAGAATGGCTGTGGTGGAAAGTATGGAGGTTTATACATGGGATCAGCAACACTGAATTCAATGGCTACAACCACTACTGAATACCCAATAGGCTAGTAGTGAAATCAACACTGAGTCCATTCGTTCCCCAGGATGGTTAACCTGCAACCTGGTGGCAGGATGATTATGTTGGATCACTTCTATCGTGAAAAGGACTGTACTTTGCCTTACTGGCATAGACCCTTATTCTAGCCAAGAGCTGTTTTTAAAAGAGAGGTTAGCTGTCTGTAGATGAATACAGACCCTTGCTTCAAATCCTAAAGGTCTCTGCTTCAGTGCACCTATGGGGAGCCTGCTAGGGACCTCAGAGAGCATCTCTGCTTACCACTGACACTTCAAGTACCATTGGACCTGCTGGATCATGAGGTCAAGTGATAGAGCAGCCTGGACCTATGGTAGAGCCTTTTCTTGTTCCAGACCTCCCTCAAAACTAGCCTCTTTCTGACTCACTGGAATAAGACACCTAAGTAAGGACCATGCCGAGCTTTCTATCTCTTCTTTGAATGTTTAAATCAAAGGTAAAATCTTTCATTCTACCTAATTGTAGCTTTTTCCTGATAAATATAACTATTGGTTTTATCAGTTTTATTGATGATCTCACACAATAAAAGCTTGTTTTCGTTTTTTTTTTTTTTTTTCCCTTTTTTTTTTTTTTTTTTTTTTTTTTTTTTTTTTTTTTTTTTTTTTTTTTTTTTTTTTTTTTTTTTTTTTTTTTTTTTTTTTTTTTTTTTTTCCCTACCTTTTTTCCATTTCATTGGATTTTGCTCTCATTTTCTCTTGGTTGCTTTTTTCTAAGGATATGTTTGTTTGTTTGTTTATTGCAGAACTAGGGATCAAACTTAGGACCTAGCACTTGCCAGGCAGGCACTTGTGCCCTGAGCTATCTCCCCAGCTCTGTTTTATTACTTTTTATAATAACTAATGCATTGCATAATGTCTTTACCATGGTTGTTCAGAGTACAAGATGCAGACATGAGTTCTTGTCTAAGCATCATTAGTACAGATCTTTCTCTTCATTGCTTGTATATACAGTGTCTGACATTGTTGGATGCTGTTGACTTAAGCCTTTTACAACTCAACACGTTAATGTGGCTTTCATTTTTATACCTCACAGTTAGACTTTTCTGCTGGATGGTTAAGACCAAGATAAAGATAAAGGAAGACCTATGTTACAAAAAATATGTAACTTTGGATCTGACTGTGTCAGTCAGGTCTCCTCAGGGTTTATCTGAAACCATGTACTGTGGTTTGCAGAACTTTTGTCAGTGTCAGTCGTCTGGATGAATCACAGCCATTGCTTGACCATTTTGCTCTCTGTGGAAACCTGAGAGAATGTTTTCTCTCTAGGTGACACTCCTTAGGCACACTGCACATCATCGATCACTTTCCTGTGCAGCCCCATAATATCCTTAAACAGCACATTTGGGACTCCACTGAGGTATGTGTTATCATAGTACAGGTTCCTTTATATACTGAGTTCTTACTGACCTTGAAGGTCTACAGCCAAAATATAGGCTACACTTGTATCCCTTCTTTTTCTCTTAATTATTTGGACTGCTAATTTAAGTTGTTAACCATGCAGAAGAGAAGCTTAATGATATTAATTCCTATAACTTAGGCCCTTGAGGCTAACATCACTATATTCCTGAGTATCAAATGCCCTAGACATAACAGGGAACAGGTACTTTCCATCAGTTGTTGATATTCTAAACTTACCCCCCCCCCCCAGTGTAAAAAAGGAACAATTACACATTGTTACACAGAGGTTTAGGAACTCAACCATCTACAGAATTGCAGTGTTGCACCTCTATGGTCTTTTTTCCTTGTCTCATATTCTCTTTTGTTACCTTTTTTCTTTTTTTTTTATTGTTAAGCAAACATTTACTTGAGAATGGTTGCTTATTTTGAATTTCATATAGTTTACTCTTTTCTAGTTTCTTGAGGTGAAAATAGTGTAAATCATTTATTTGAGATCTTTTTAATTATAGGAATTTTGCTGCTCTAAATTTCTAAATTTCTTTTAATCTTTCTTTTTTCCCGTTTACACTGAATTCAGATATTTTCTAATTTCTCCTTTTATGTTTTGAGTAGGTAGTTTGAAATACATTTATCTTCCTTTAGTGATTATTTAGACATTTCTAAATATTTAATACTTTTCCAGATACCTTTCTGCTACTGATTTGTAATTTAATTCAGTTGTGGTTAGAAAACATGTTTTATAGGAATTGAATATTTGAAATTTGACTTATAGCCTAGAATATGGCTTGTCTTGGTACATGTTAGTTGTATACTTAAAAATGTGCATTCTGCTTTGTGGATGTGGAGTGTTCTATACAATTTAGTGAGATCAAGTTGATGATATCCTTTAAGTCCTCTATATGTACATTGATTTTCTTTCTACTTGTTCTACTAGTTATCAAGACAGATGCTGAAATTTCTGACTGTAACAGGACTTATTTATTACTTTCTGTTTTTATTTTGAAGCTATCTATAATATAATGCGAGTGCTTTACTCCAGTAATCTTTTCTTTTTCTTTTTCTTTTTTGAAGGGGGGCTCAGGACCTTGAGCTTGTCAGGCAAGTGCCTATTCTACCAAGCTATCTTCCTGGCCCAACAGATCGGGTAATCTTTTCTTTAAAAGCAGTTTTGATAATATTGCAGTCTGTCTTTTTTTCATTAGCGTTAGTATTTTATGTTTGTTCTCATCTTTTAACTTTTAACCTATTTGTTTCTATATTTGAAACAAGTATACTGTGGGTAGTATGTAGATGGGTGGGGTTTTTTTTGCGTGTGGTTATTTTATTTTATTCTATTTTCTTCAGTTTTGAGGGCCAAACTCAGGACTTGCTTGCCAGGCAGGCAGGTGTTTATACCATGACCTATTCACCTGGCCCTGTAAATTGTTCTTACCTATTGAGAAATAAATAATTTTTTTTTTCCTGTATGAGTTGATTTTTAATTTTTTAAATAGCTATTATTAGACTGTCCCTTTTCTCCAGAGTTAAAGTTTTCCTCCTGAACAACACAGCCAGTTGTATATGTTTGTAATTTGTCTTTCCATTATTTTCTTTCAGTATTGTACTTTTATTTTATGTAGCCCAGTCAAATTATATTTGTCTTCCCTGAATAATGCTAGTTTGCTATCTGTAGGTTTGTATGTCCTCTTTTGTATGTCTAAAAATACATTTGTACCTGTGTTCTCCTGTCATAATCCTTTGCATCTTTAAGTGCTTCCATCAAATATATTGTTTTACAAAATTTTTCCTGATGTCTAGCTGGTTGTAGTCTTTCCTTCCATTCATGATATTACCATAAGTATCTTTATTACTACTTTTCACTACCCTGTTAAAAAATTTTGTCTTACAGTTATTCTTATGGTAGAGACAGTTTAAATCCATCCTTTAAAGTTAATGTATAAATTCTATTTTCGTGAGTTTCAGTGACCACCAGGAATATTAATTTGGAAAAATACCAGAGGTAAGAAAGCCAATTGTAAAAAGCCATAGTGATGGTGATATGATATTCCTATTCCCAAGGAGTACACTGTTATTCCTAGGTACTCTGGATACATGGACACTAGTTTTTGTTGGATAATTATCTATGAAAAGTGATAGTACCAGATGCTTATTTTTAGGAAGTAAGTTTTATTGTCATTGTTTTAGTTTTTTTTAAACTTTATTTATTTATTTATTCATTCATGTTACGGCTGGCTCTTCCTGCCCTGGGGGTGGAGCTGGTGCAGCATGTGGTGCCAGGGATCAAACCGTGGTCCATGTGGTTGCCCAAGTAGCTGCTTTAGACTGCTGAGCTATCTTGCTGGCCCCATGGTTTGAGTTTGACTGTGAAGATATTTTCCATTTTATTCTCTGAGATGATTTTAGGGTTGTTTGGTTGTTTGTTTGTTTTTGTCTTTTTGAGACATGGTTTTGCTGTACAGTTCAGGCTGGTCTTGAGCTCAGTTTTGTAGCCCAGGCTGGCCTCAAACTCTCACCGATCCTCCTGCCTCAGCCTTCCGAGTGCTGGGATTACAGGCGTGCACCACCACGCCCTGCTTGTTTGTTTGTTTTTGAACCAGGGATTGAACTCAGGACCTTGCACTTGCCAGGAAAGTGCTTATTCTACTGAGCTATCTCCCCATCTCCCCCCCCCCCTTTTCACTATTTTTTCTTGGAGAATAACCCTGTATAGTGCCATTAGTTGTTTTAACAGTTATTTATTGAACACTTACTATATAGCTGTGTTGGGACAGTAGCAAATGAAAAAGTTTTTACTCTCATAAAACTAAATGGTAAAAATATAACAAGTGAACAAATGTTCACTTATAACTTTAAGAACATCACTAGCTCCTGTCAAAGGCAAGAATATCATGTTGTCTCAGATTTTCTAGAAATGTTCTTAGACACTTTTCTGCTATAACATGTCACTACAGACATCTTTTCATGTTGTAAAGAAAGAAATGCTAAAGTTTCCTTAGGCAATGCAAGCTTCCTTTAAAGTGGTTACAGGGAAATAATGAGGCTAAACAGACACAGAGCCCCTAGTTTCCCAGTGTTTACAGGTGTGAGATTTATATCAGATTGTTCATGAAGCACGAGCAGCTTTGGTGGTCCATTTTTAAAATTGTTTTTATTGCATTCGTCTGTCTGTCTGTCTGTCTGTCTGTCTGTATCTATCTATCTATCTATCTATCTATCTATCTATCTATCTATCTATCTATCTTTCCCCTGTACTGGGGATTAAATTCAGGTCTTCACATACACTAGGTGAGTGCTCTATCACTGAGCTGCATCCCAGCCCCTTTATTATGCTTTATATTTTTGAGCTAAGATCTCACTAGGTGACCCAGCCTGACTTCAAACTTGGAATTTTTCTGCCTAGCCTTCCTAGTAACTCAGATTATCAGGGTGCATCACCGTGCCTAGTCCTAATAAGTTTTTTTTTAATAGAACATGAGTCTTCCATGGAGTTGTCTATTCGAACAGAATTTTTTTCCTGTCACCCTGTGAGTTATAGGCTTTTCCTGTATTGTCATACATGATTTATTTTAGGTCAAGCACCAATCAACTGGTTGTGATCACAGTAGTAAATTTAATTTCATTGAAGTATAACTCATTAGTTTTACCTAAGGTACAAATTCATTTCTTTAAATGGAAGTTGAGGACTTAGATATGTTATCTCTCATAGATAAAAACTGTCCAAACTTTAGTAGGTTAAAAACTGTTTTGTTTATGATTCACTGGTTGGCATTTTGGGTTAGGATAAACTCAACTGTTTATCTGCTAATGCCATCCAAGTCATTCACATGGCCACTGCTCCCTGTTGGCTTAACTTGAGTTTGTATATTTTATGAGGATCTTATTTTTATCTGTTGGCTGGTTTTGGCTATTAGATAGGCCATGTATCTCTCACAGAATAGATTGTGTAGAAGAGTTTGAGGAGGCAGTTGGAGGAGTTTCAAGGTTCTTTGAGGCCTAAGCTGGTTATTTGAACCTACTTCCACCACAGGGTATGATCAAAGCAATTCATAAGATCAGTTCATATCTAGGACTTGAGAAATAATGTATTAAAGCGTTGCAAAGAATTGTGATCATTTAAAATTCATGGTAAATCCTAGGGAACTTGGAAATTCATAAATTGTATAATTCCTATGGATAGTTGCATTTGTCCATTTTTTGGTTGTTGTAAGAATATCCCTGAGGCTGGATAATTTATAAAGAAAAGAGGATTATTTTGGCTCATGGTTCTGGCCCAATATCAAGAGCTTTTATATGGTAAAAGACTTATTCTTGGCAAACTTTCAAGAAGGCACAAGGTATTTATTATGTGGCAAGAGACAAAGAACATATGTGTCACAGTCTTATAAGGTTACTAATATGCAGTTTTGAGGCCCCATCATGATGATCTGTAGTCCTCATTATCTTCCCTCTACCCTACTTGTAAACATACAGTTGAATTAAGTTTCCATCCTCTTAATACCTCCTATGGATCCTTGGGGTCATAGCTATTTGTATAGCACATGTATAGTGCTACATATTGTTTGCAAATTTCTGTGCAAAATTAGCGTGGGTCACTTGATAGAAGGCTATATCTGTGGCGGTATGTGAGTGATAATAAAAGACTTGGGATTGAGACATTTTACTTGTACTTAAACAGCATGCAGTAATCCAGAGAAATGTCAATTGCAAAGAAGAGAGAGGATTCATGGCTTTCTCTTTTTTAGGAGACAGATACAGTGCAAGTAGGGTTTTAGAATTCTGAGAACTGTGTTTTTCTGTCTTCATCCTTTGGTACAAGAAGAAAGTGAAAATTGGGAATATTGATAAGGTTTAATGACTAAGGTTATTACATTTTATTCCCAGAATTATTTCAGTTTTGCTGACTTTTAAAAACTAACATTCAGATTTAGTTATTGATGATGTTAAAGATTTCAGCAGTCTGTCTTCAGATTCAACAAAGCACTTCGTTTTACCATCATAAACATAATGGATTCTGTGTTCTTGCAAAGTAATAGTTCATAAAGGAAAAGTGGAAGAAATCCAGACTTGGTCTTAATACTGTCCTTTAAGGTGAAAAATTCCAATTATATTAAAATTGGATAGCCCTTTATCTGTGGATCACCTTTAAAAAATACTTTTAAAATCTTTTCACACAAAAGATGAATATTTTTGAGTTTTTATGCCAGTTTATGCAAAAGATTTTATTATGGCAGTCATTTTAGCTCATTTAATCCTCACAAATGGCAAGTCGAAGTAGGCTAAGCTCCAGAGTTACAGAGAGTTTAAGGTACTTAGCACAGTCTGTGAATGGCAGAGCCAAGACTCAGACCAACCTGTGTTGAGACTCTACTGCTAACAACTGTAGAGAGCTGGCTTTTAAATTTAATAGATTATATGTTTTTGCTAAAAGACAAGATAAATTGAAATTGTCATCCACTGTTAAAGTAAAAAATGGTAATACTTGTTTATTACTTTAATAGTACATGTAACACCAAAACTTAGAGAATTTTCTTTCTGTTTGTCTCTTTGAGACAGTGCCTCACTATGTGGTTTAGACTGGCCTTGGGCTCATTTTGTAGCCCATGCTGGTTGGTCTCCAACTCACAATTCAGAACCTTGTGCTTGTAAGGTAGGGGCTTATGCCACTGAACTATCTCCCTGGCCCCAGAATTTTCATTTAATTCTGTCTTGCTAATTTCCCGTTAGTATTTGAGTCTTGCTTTCCATAAAATGAGAACATTAGCTATTTTCATTCAAAGCTGGATATTCTTTACAAAGGCTATACATTTTTAGTGTTTAAAGTGGAATACACTTGATATTTTAAGAACATTGCATCTTAAATTTCTGTAGAGTAAAACAGGTTCAGAAATATTTTGGTCAAGAGCTGGCTAGATAGCTTAGTGGATTCAAGTGCTTAGGCAGATGCAGGAACCTGGGTTCAATCCCTGGGTTGCCATGTGTCCCCCTCTCCAAGGTATCCTGAGATATAGTGATTGAGAATGGATGTGGTAGTCATGCCTGTAATCCCAACATTTGGGAGGTTGAAAAACAAATCTGGTCTGTAGTGAGACCCTGTAGACCCTGTACTGAAAACATATACATACATACATATATACATACATATATGTCAAAATGAGAACCCAGATTAGAAGAATAATTGTAGGATGTTAGTTTCATTAACCCTCTGCATAGTCTTTTTTTCCTCCTTTCTTGATCTATTTTTTCATTCTTTCAAATACTTCATTTCCCTGTTCCTTCCATAAAATAAATCACCTATTCCATTTAGATGTAGTTTAGCTTTGCATTTTGGTGGCATTGTAGTCAATGAGATTTATTCGAGGCATGATTATTGCTAACTGAAAACTCTTTCCATTTAGATATGGTTCATCCATTGATTTTTCTTATCGATATTTCATTTTTGCCCATTATACCTATGACAACTTCTCCTACCTCCCTTCCTTCCCACCTTTCTTGTCCCCCCCACTTCCCTCCCTTTCCTCAGCCTCAAACTTTTCAAATTTATTTTTGCATCCCTGTCTCTTGTCCATTAGTAAAATTAAATCTAGAATATAACCCTGAGCTTTTTGTTAAAAATCAAATTCTGATTAGGCAGCTCAGAGATGGGACCGAAAGTCTGCATTACTTGTAAGTTACAGGTAAAGGCTGATGCTATTATATAGGTCACACTTCTTTTTATTAAGTTTATTGGTATGGGTTAAGATATGCATAATGATCACATTCATCATAGGAAATTGGTACCTGCACATGATATCTGTGTTCCTCTGTTTTCCCCCATCCTCTCACCTCCCTTCAAACCCTCCCCTTGTCTTTGTTTCCATTTTGTCCTTTTATTATTTTTTCTTTCCCTTTCTACCTTTCCTCCCTACTTTTTTTTCTAGTTCCCCTTTCTTTTGAATAATTTCTTCATATTTTACGCTTTAATGCTGTTAATAGTCTTGCAAGTAGTTCTCCCAGTCTATCGCTGTGTTCTCATTTCTGTGTCTACACAGATCTTAAGGTTCTTAAATTGTAATGAAATTCAACTTATTAGTTTTTTATAAGGTTATATCTTTGATATATCTAAAAAGTCATTGTGAAACTCAAGATCATTTTTATTTTCTTCTTAACCTTTTTTTATAGTTTTGCATTTTACATTTAGATTTATAATCAATTTTGAGTTGGTCTTTATGGTCTGTGTCTGAATTCTTTTTTTGATATAGATGTTCAACTCCACCATTGTGTGTTGAAATGATTTCATTGTCTTGATTATTGTAATTTTATGTCAGTGTCTTAGTTACTTTTCTCTAGTTGCTAGGACAAATACCCAACCCTCAAAGTGAAGGAAGAAGGAATGGTTTATTTAGCTCACAGTTACTGGAGCTTTCAGTCCATACTTGGCTGGATCCAAGGCAGAGAGGCACATGACAGAGAGCAGCAGTTCATGGTAGCAGAACAGCAACAATGGTGACAGAGGCAACTAACCAATCAGGGCAGCAGAGCAACAGTGCAAGTCTGTCTCTCTGTCTCTCTTTAAATTACATCAGGCTCTCTGCCTTAGCCTATCTGCCTCAGGCCACACTTATAATTCCCAGCAGTATTCAGACCCGTAGTCTCATCAGTACTAAAACACATAATCCGAGTGGATCATGGATCAAGTCTCAAACTCTAGCAGTCCCCGCCCCATGATTACATGAGACTTTGGGGGGCAACTACACATAAACCGTAATAGTCAGTATACCCAACTTTAATCTTCAGTATTGGTTGATTGTTGGGGACCTTTTCCTATCCATGTAAACTTTACAGTCAGTTTTTGGTTTGTTTGGTTGGTTGCTTTGTTTTTGTTTTTGAGACAGTCTCACTATGCAGCTCAGGCTGGCCCTTGTACTCATTTTGCAGCTCAGTCTGGTCTTGAACTCATAGTGTTCCTCCTGCCTCAACCTCCTGAGTATGAGGATTACAGGTGTGTGCCACCACGTCTGGTTAGTTTGTTGGTATTTACAAAATAACTTTCTGGTTAACTGGGATTGTGCTGAGTCTGTAAGTCAGATTGGGAAATAATTCAAACCTTGACAAAATTGAAGTTTTCTTCTTTTTTTTTTTTTTGATTTAATATTTTTATTGTTTAAATTTAACAAAATGGTTATATTACATATTTTCATCAGATCAGCTTAGATTAATACATATAGGTATATAAGATTGATCAAACAATTAAACATTAACATATTAAATCAACATTACTTTTTTTTTTTCTTTTCCCCTTTCTTTTTTTGAAAGTTGACATATTGCATATTGTCCTCACAATAGTTCTACAGAGTACAGTGTGTGGGCATGACCCACCTCCCTATTGATGTTGCTAAGAAGAAAAAAATAAAAAATAAAAAAAACAAAGAAAAAAAAAGAAGAAAGGAAAATTCTTCTCTTTGGACTAAGAGGAAGCAGATGCATACACAGTCAAATGTTCTGCAAAAAATTGAAGTTTTCTTAGCTGCTATAGATTGAATATTATGCCTTGCTCCCATTCCATTCCCATGTTGAAATCCTAATCACTGATGTATTAATATAGGGCCTTCTAAAGGTGAATAAATAGATCTTGGGAATAGAGTGTCCACATCAATGAAATTAGTGCCTTTATAAAAGGTGCCCAAGAAAAATCTTTCCAGCTTTCTGCCATTGGAAGGCAAAGAGAATTCAGCAGTTTACAGCGTGAAACATGGGACTGCTTAGAAACTGAACATAGCTTCCAGCTTTCAGAACTATGAGAATTAAATTTTTGTTGTTAAATCTAGTCTGTGGTGCTTCGAAATGAACAGCTTAAAAAGATGTTACCCATTAGGGGCCTGGGAGATAGCTCAGTAGAATAATCGCTTGCCTGGCAAACACAAGGTCCTGAGTTCAATCCCTGGTACTGGAAAAAGGAAAGAAAAAAAGATGTTAGCCATGAACATGAAATGTATTTTTACTTATTTAGTTTTTCTTTGATTGTTTTTATCAATTGTTTCCTTTTGTTTGTATAAATGTTATACAGATTTTGTGTTTCACTTTTGGGTTGCAATGTAAACAATACTTAATATCAAATTTCACTTATTGACTATTGCTATGTAGGAGGCACTTGACTTTTGTACACATTAGCTTGTATCTTAGAACCTTGCTGTAATTGTTTATTAATTTCAGGTTATTTTACTAATTCTTTCATATTTTATATTTAGGCAATCTGTTACCTGCCAATACAAATGATTTAGTTTTGTTTCCTAACCTGTATAACTTTTTAGCTCTCCTGTCCTGTTATATTAATTAGGGCTTTCAGTATGATGTCATCAGAAGGGATATCATTGATTTGTTCCTAATCTTAGTGGGAAAGATTTTAGTTTTTCACCATTACATGCTATATTAGCTGTAGGTATTTTGTAGATACTATTTATCCACTTGAGATCTGTTTGTGTTCCTAGTTTCATAAGAGTTTTTGTCATGAATGTTGGCTTTTTTTAGATGATTTTTCTGGATCTCTCGAAATTACCTTGTGATTTTTTACTTTAGCTTGTTAATATGATGAATTATACTTACTGATTTTCAAAGATATAACCAATCATGAATATCTGAAATGAATCCCACTTGGTCCTGGTGTGTCGTTCTTTTTATATGTTGTTAGAAACAGTTTGCTAATATTTTGTCAAGGATTTTGGCATATGTTTTTATGAGATATTGATTATTAGTTTTTTTGACTCTTCATCTGGTTTTGATATTGGTGTAATGTGGTCTTACAGAATGGATTAGGAAGCATTCCCTCTGCTCATATTTTGGTTGTTGATTTTTGAAGTAATGAATGTGCTATTTGCATGTCAAATCTTAGCTTATGTCTTATACTGAACAATGAGGGAGTAAATCTGAAATGAAATAAGAATGCATAGAAAAGGTAAAAAAAATTTCCTAATTTTTTATTGAATGGCAAAGGCATATATTTTTAGTTTTAGAATATATTTATTTATTCATTTTTTGGACAAAGCATACAATGAATGAAAGTGTAAGAAAGTATGACATGCTCTTTTCTTCAAGAAAAACATAATGCTGTAGATAAGTAAGGTCTCACATATCTTGAGAATCTTGAAACATCTGGGCAAGTGAAGCTTAATCTAATAAGCTAAGGTACCCTTTGCTAAGGAATGACCCTCTGCTATGTAATGTGCTTACATGAGCATAATAGGCGTACTTGGGCCTAACACAAGGAAAAGAGGATAACTGGATTCGTTCAGTCTTGGCATGGCTTCTGGATTGGTTTAGTTGCTACTTAACTGAAACAGTAAAGTAATACTCTTTTTTTAATTAAAAAAATCTTCATTTGGTATAAGGTCTTGCTACACAGCTCAGACTCATAGTGATCCTGTTGTCACATCCTCACCAGTGCTGGGATTACAGGTGTGTACCACCATACCCAGTTTTGATGGCTGGCTCTGTAGAGCCAGCACAGCATGTGATACCCAGGATCAAACCCTGCTTCTTGCGCTTGCCGGGCAGGTACTCAGACCCTTAGTTCCCAGTGCTGAGCTAATATTTCCTAGGGACATCCCCCCC